>JANRMJ010150841.1:0-47377 GCA_025584955.1 Alethe diademata | reverse complement strand
TGTTAATTCTCTATTGGACTGTTTAGCTTTAAGAGACCTTGTAGCTAGCTGGATTTCTCTCCATTTTGCTCGCCTCTAGCTGGTAGCTGGAAGTGTTGCTGAATGTTCTGTACTTTTGATAAGATTTAATAAACAACCAAGCCCGAACACGAGAAAATCTATTTCCTTCATGTGGTTTCTAATCCTGGCTCTGAGTGAAGACAGAAGAGACCCAAGACAAACCACTAATTAAACAAAACACCCCTCACTGTTGAGGGGTTGAGACTGAGCTTTAGGCATGGTCAGCACTGGTATTTTGTGTATTGAGTAATCTGACTATTCTTCTCCAGGTACTTGGGACTGATACTTAGACTGCAGCTTACTAAATGAAATCTGTCCCCGTTGACAGCTGCTGGTGTAAGTAGCAGAAGTAAAACTTATTATGGGAAAGGCTGCTCCATCATAAAGAATTCTTTTTGGCCATCTACCAGGCCTCTGCAACTACTGGAGGAAGTATATTCAATGAAGCATTGGAATTAGCACCTCAAGTGGAATGTCACAAGTGGAATGTGTCTGTTCAGTAAACCTGTTTTAGCTGTTTAATTCTTGAATATTTGATTTATTTTCTTTTTTACTGCAAAGTGTAAGGGCTAAGGTTCCAGCTATTAATTAGAAATAGGCCAGTGAATGAAGACATAAATGAGAAAAATTGGTGATTAACCTCAGTCCTACAGTTATGCATTAAGGTGGGAAAACTGGATTTGTATATTCCATTAATAATACCACTTGGTGTTAATCATGATGTCAGTTTAACTCTCAGCCGTTTGTCACTTCATTAAGGCTGCAGTAGGAATACAGTTATGGTTTTCCATAGCCTGACAGCACTGTGGCAATTAAAACATGCTTGTGGTGGAAAAAGCCTGTATTTGCTTTTTGTTACAGAGTTCATATTAGCAAGAAATTGTTGAAAAAAGAGCAGGAGGGTGGGTGGGTAGTGAGTGAGTCTGAGGGCACAAAGGAAAGAAACCTTTCAGAGAATTTGCAAGGAGTGAGAAAATATATTCAAATATATTCAAGGTAGCAGTGGCTAAATGGCTACAGCCCAGATGACAGGACTGCAAGTGGTTCCCTTGGAAACATCCTTCTATTCAGAGAAGTAGAAGAGTGTAACTGGCTTTTAGGTCATGCAGACCATCTTTCCATTAAAGCAAAAATATAGCTGAGAAACTAAAAAAAAAATTTAATATAATCTAGAATTAAATTAATAGATAAACACAATATTTTCCCACTTAAAATCCCAAGGTCTTGCATCATAGGATGAATTCTTATTCTGTCCTCCCTACTTGGTGCTGTATGTCACATAAAATTAGAACATAAAGGCTGTTTTGAGTTAGGAACTCTTATCTCCCCTTTGGAAATGTGGGGGCTCACATTAACCCAGGCTCTGTTCCTCTGATCTGTGGATTGTACCAAATGTGTTCTTTTGCTATTTTCCAGCTAGTGTTTAAATAGTCATAATGCATACATTTAAAATATATCTTAGATGATATGTTGCTGAATTTGGCCTTGTATATATATTTAATAGAGGATTCTAACACAGAGAAAATTACAAGCTGAGATAGAAGAAAAACCCTTGTGTTTGCTGAAGTAGGTTTGCTTTGAACAATCTTCCAGGTTTTTCTTCAGGGCTCTGTGAATGCACCTCAGCTCTAAATGAAGTGCTGCTCATTGAACAAGATATTTATTGAAAATTATTTCTACCCTTCTTAGTAAAAAGTTATTAATGATCACAAATATTTCATAAAAAAGGTAAACTTCTTGTGTGTGCGCGTGTGTGTGACAAGTTGCTGTTATTGATTTAGTTTAATTGTTTCTGAAAAGATCCATCTTCTGGATGCAGCAGAGGGCAGGAAAACAAAAAAAGGATTCAACTCTCACATCCTGGATGTATACAGTAAGTTTCTCTAGACAGGATGAGGTACCTGAGGACAGGCTAAATTAGCCACTGTGGAATTATTGTGGATGCAGCTGGGCTGCTGCAACAGATGCCTGAATTAGGTCAGGCACCTTCCTCATCACTGCTGGCTGATAGCTTATTCTTCAGCAACTGTAGTGTCATTATATTTCTCATTTTGAGTGTTTAAGCCTCCCTATAGCTGTGTAGACTGAAGGAGGATTGTTTTCCACTGTATTATATGACTTCACTGAAGTCTCATACCACTTATTTATACTTGACTTCCTAATAATTTCTTTTTCATATTCGAATTATCATCAAGTTAGACCTCATTTCTACTACCTTTACTGTATGTGAGTATGTGGTTTGCTAAGAACAGAAAACACCTGTGCTTCTTTCAGAGTGCTGTGCCTTTGATTTTTCTTGCCTGAGTACATTGACTTGAGTGATTATTTATCTTGGCTCAGCAAAGCTCTCTATTGATATAAAATTCATCTAGAGCATACTGCAAAGCAGAAGGATAAATTCCAATTATAGCATATCCTTCACCAGTTTTTTTTCTCCCCATCACCATTTGACAACCACACAGGTCTAATTTTTTTTCAGAAGTGAATTGTGTATGGGTAACAAAACACAATACCAATAAAACCAGGGATACCAGGGATACAAATGTCAGGGTCTTCTATGAAAGCCAAACTTCCTTATTTTTTTGTGGATATTTATGAGGCCAAGATCCATCAAAAGCTAAACACGGGTTGAGTTGAACAAAATGGTTGGTACAAGATACTATCCACACTTCAGTAAAAAATGAAGTAAAGTAAAAGGTTTCATTCATGCTTCAAACACATCAAGACAGCAAAGTAGCAGCTCAGAAATGACAAATAAATGTAAATGTCATACATGGTAGAAAAGAATGTAATCAGTGTCTGTCCCAGGGTGAAAAAGAGGACTTATGCTAGTGTCTCTCTCTTGTCATTGTCCATGAAAATGTGTGCTGGCCACAATGATCTGAAATTTCCTGGCCTCTCTTCTCTGCAGCTACTTTTTCCCAGCCTTTATTGCAGTCTGCTCAGCTCCTTTAATGCAACTGTCTGGCACCACTTTGTAGACTGGATAAATGATCTGATCTGAGACTGCTTTTTTGAGGGACAAAGTACAGGGCAGGAAGAAAGAAAAATAATTAATTAGAGAAATAATTAAATTTAACCCTCTTATAAAATGGAATTGCATCCTGACACAGAAGCAGAATTCTGTAAATATATGAAAATTTAAAGAAGCAAAGTCACTTGCTAGTGAAGTTTCAAGATTGCATAGCTGAATAATAATCATGATCTAGAAATGTCCTTCCAATGCTGGCAATGAGAAAGGTCAAATGTGGGGCCATTAAAGGTTGAGATGGCTTCACAGAGAAAAAGAGATTTTAATACTGAGCCAGTAAAAAGAGAACAGATTTTCTTTTCTCAGGCTGTGACTTAATATAAGCATTTGTAGATTCTTGGTGGGTGAAATCTTAAATTCCATCTAAATGAAACATTCATCTACTTGACAGTGTGTGGTGAATTGCAGCTTCTGTTTTCTGTCAGTATGAATTATGCATGTTTGGAAAAAAGCTTCCAAATTTCAATTAGTGAATCTTAATTTTCTTTCTATGACCAGATGGACTTTGTTAACAAAAGGATTGTATCTACATCTAATGGAACCTCAAATTGTTTTAATCAGTTTCAATTGAGATAAATATTTGAAGCATTAAACCTGTCTCAACCATTTTTTTAACAAAGTCATGCTGGATATCAACAGCATACTGCTCAGTTTATTACTTTTTTATCCAATTAGAAAGCAGAATCCCCATGTACTAATTGGCAAGTGCATAAAAGGATCTACATGTTGCTTAAGCAGCAGAGAGGCAAGGAAGTTTAATTAACTTGTAACAGGCAATTTGTAACTAATTACATTTGGTGTTAGATGGTGCTGGTTTACTGGCTTTTAGGGAGGGGAAAATTCTTGTACAGCTTATTCTTAGTCCTAAAAGAGATAAACCATTTTTCCTACAGTAATGCCATAAGTCTTAATACTGAATATTTTATAGCCTTTTTGACCTGGTTAATGTCTTTGAAACACTACAGTACTGTTCATATTGGGGACTCTAGGTTTGCATCAATTCTCATTGCATTCAACAGGAGACAAATATTTATTTTCAGACAGCACTTTTATTAGAGAGTTCAGTTACTTCAGCTTGTTCAGTAACATCAACACCTTCAGCAGTTCTCTCTCTTGCTTGTGAAATATCATTTAGAAAATGTGTATGGTGGTGTAATTTAACATGCATACCTAATTTCTTGACATTTTGTTAAAGCACAGAATTTGTTTTATTTTCCAGAATTCATTCAGCAGATAGGGAAGATTGTGAAGATTTTGCTGGTGCTTCAGTAGTCAGAATAAAGAAGTATTCATTTTGACTGGATATATACTTTTAACATATAGCCTGATGGTACTTCTTAGATTTACACAGAGTCACTCAAATTGTATTTAAATGTGAATTTTTAAACTTAGACATTAAAATTCTTCATTCATTCATTCATTGCCCAGAAATATTTTTGTTTTGTTATGGACAAGTGTAAAAGTGAATATCTTTGTAGCAACATTTGTATGTGTAAGTGACCAGATAAATATTTACTGCATTCTTTTGGTAAGACTGCAGAGTTTAAACATTGGCTCAAAGAGGTGCAGTGATTCTCATGCTCAGTAGTGGCCTTAGCAAAATGGATTTATGAATCCAATACATCTCCTTGTGTTTCCATTACATAGATAATAGGTCTATAAAGGACATGAATGACAAATCAGAGAAATCAGAATAATAAAGGTTAAAGACATATCCAGGAAAGAAATCCGACCAACTGACAGTTTCTTAAACTGTAAGAGTGTTATTTAGTGTCTATAAACCACATGCATGAGATTAGAGAGATTCCTTCTCAGTCAGTTCCCTTCAGCCCCACTGAAATAGCGCAGCAGATGAAGAGGGACGTTTGCACTGCCAAGGCTGAGCACTTTTAGGTTCCCTACACAGTTAACAGAGCCTGTTAACACAGTTAACATGTCCCTGCAGTGGGTCTGGGTGAGATGGAGTTCACAGGACTGTGCTTTGCACTGGTAGCTAGAAAGATGGTGATAACACACCAGTAACACTTAGAGGTGATTCAAAGAATTGAAGAGGAAATCCTAATTGCTGCCTAGCTCAGGTATTCTGAATAGCCCCTTGAAAATATCCATCTTTCTTCACAGACTGTAGGGAACAGAATCACTGAGGTCAAGCTGCTAAAGTCAAGGGATGTAATTTCTTCCACCTATTCCTAATAACTACCCACTGTGACAAGTACTATAGTGAACAGGTGACAGAAAGATTTCTCTGGCTGCGTAGAAGATGTTAAAACATTATTTCTCATCAGGAGAATGGTAAAACCACAATGAAATACTTTTCTGTAAGACATGTAGGTCATCTTTTTAGTTTGTTTTAAAAAATATTTTCATGTATAATAAATCAATAACTGCATCTATTCCCCTCAGTTTTTCATGGCTGTATGGTTCACTTTGGTTTTTCAATGGGATTGTTGCCCAGACTAGTGTAGTAATTTTGTCTATGGTGAGAAAAATTCTCTAATCTTTTTTGAAGATTAATAACATCTGTTACAGTTTAGGATTATAAGGAAAGATATTAATGGATTCCCAGCATGAATTCCAGCTAAGTATCAGTTTGTGTAAACAAAAATGTGACAAAAATAAAAGGAACACCAAGAGCAACACATCTGTTTATACAGCTAATGCAAACGACAAGTACTTTAAAACAGTAATTTAGGCTATTTTTCAACATTTCCTGCTTGACACAGAACCATATAAGACATGACAGAAGCTCGATCCAGTTAATGTGACATACACCAGCCCTTTCTTTAGGCACAGCAAAGCCATGAAGCAGAATCTTTCAAGGTCTGGGAGGCAGTGAAAGGCTCAGTATCGGCTGCTAATTGTGATACATTACTTCTCTGTACACAGGTTCTGAATGTCTTACAGTCTTAACCACTCTTTTGTTTGCACAATATACATCACCTCAGAAATAAAAAGTGATCTGAAATCGCTGATGAAGAAAACTTCTCCTCCTGACTGGAATGTCAAATGGTAATCCAGCCCCCAGTGTGCTGTTGTAACAGAAGCAATAACAGGTTGCACGGCCATAGCAGGTATGACCCAGTAGGAAACAAAAGTCCCCATGTGTGTGGCCAGGCCTTCACTCAGTAACTTGTTAGTTAGGTTTGCTGATTTAGGCATAGTTTTGTGAAGATATGGATCTACTGCTTCTAACTCCTCAAAGTAGCATGTGCCAATATGGAGACTCTTGAGTGGAGCCCAAGCTCTAGCTCTTTGCTGATTTACACCTTGCTGCAACTGTCTGTGCAACTGTACTTATGCATCCTAAGGATAATTTGTTTAAAATTATTAAGTAAAAAATTTTAAAAATGGCTTTTGAGAAATATTTTTAACATTTTTACTCAATACTTTTATTGATTAAAATATTTTTATTTTACATTGCTGATACACATAATAGTAATCAATCTTTTAATTGTATGTTTCTAACAGAAAAATGTGTGCGCAGAAATGCTTCTAATCCTATTTTTTACCTCTTTGTATATTAGAACATTTTGCCTATCCAGATCTCTTCAAATTAAAATCTGAAAGGTTTATAATTTAGGTCTCCAAGGTAAATTTGCAGTAAATCTAGGGTGAAAGGTACCATCTATCTTTGGCTTTGTTAATGTTGCTGTTATTAATGTTGTTATTGTTCTTGTTATTTTGTTTACTCAATTTTGTATTTGTGCAGCAAATTAGTAAGCATAAGGTAGATCAAAATAAGAAAATATTTATTGGGCAAGTACAGTAAATGAAAGTGGCGATATTAAGATTCCTTTTATTTCTACCCAGCATGAAGCCAGGCCATTTTATTAACCTACCTACTCAGAGTTCTTCCCTGCATATGTAAATACCTAATGTAACAAAAAATCCCAATTCCTGGTCATTAAAAACCTTGATTATCTATAACAGTGATGCCAGGTTTCTAAATGAGCCTCTTAGCTGTGGCTAAGGAGCATTTCCCTCATTTCTCCTGTAATTCACAGGAAGGACAGAGGCAGGGGCTCCTGTGTGTGCACTGTGCAGATCACCTGTGCAGGGGCAGAAGGTGTCTGAGCACCCTGTGCAGAGCAGGTGTGCTGCACCTAACAGTAAAGCTCCATCTGGGAAGGCCTTATGGGATATGATGCCCACAGTGATGAAATTAGGGCATGTGGTTTTGACTGCAGGTTGTACATTACAATAATACCCTACTGATTTAAGACCACAGCCCTGTTGATAAAACACTACATCAAAATTTCAGACAGAGAGCTTTCTTTTCTTGGCCACAGGTATTCTGTGGGTCTTTACTTCCCAAATTTACTTCCATTTTTTTCCTTTCATTCCTGCATTTAACTATTGACTCAGGACACAGAATCTCTTAATTTAAATATTTCATATAAATCTCTTTTTTAATACAGCTCTGCTTATAATTTTCTTTTAATACAAATCTGGTCTTGATTAGAGTTTCTAGACACTACCATAATGTAAATAAATAGTACAAGGAAAAGTTAGGATTTAATTGATTACAGTTTATAAACCCATTTTTTGTGACTAAATTTTGCCAGAATCAACATAAAGTAGGGATGCCAAATCCATCAAAAGTTCTGACATTAATTAGAAGCAGATTTTATTTTTTAATTTCTGGAAAGAGAGAACCGTGGTTTATTACACATTTTGTATCAAATGTACAGCATATCTATTTTCATTATGAAATCACCAGATAAGCACAAAATGTGAGCAAGGTTGAAAAAACACATTGAATATATTTAAGTTAACTACTATTGAATAAAATAACAATATCAGAGCTGGAATGGCTGATCAAGTTCTGACCTCTTGGTAATATAAAAATCAGCCTAGCACGGAATTTAATATTAGCCAGTAGCTTGGGGTATTGGTAATGTTAACTGCTAGGAGTCCTGTTAAATATTGGCAATCATCTGAATTTTCACACAGGCTAAACTGCAGAAAGCATTATGCATTTATTTTACTCAAAATTGAGCTAAGTAGAAATTCTCTTTTAGGGAAGTTAACCTCCTTGGGAAATTGGAAATGACAAGGAGGGAAACTGTGTGATAAAGCTTGGTGTGCTTCTCTGCCCTTCTTTGAGAGTGTTTATCAGATTGACTCCTGGGGAAAAAAACTGTCAAAGGGCAAATAGGGTTTACCAGCAAGAACAAAAATAGTTATAAAAGTTATTACACACGGTTACATTAGCACAGAACATGATTATATTTTCCTTAAAACAGGAACAACTTTAAAGGATCTGTCAGACAATGAATCTCGTACACAGCAGAAGTAATAGATATGTTCAAAATTTTACCCAGCCAAAAGCAAATCTTACTAATTTTTTGGGCAACAGCTGAGTGAGAGCTTCATTTTGTTTGAAAAGCAGGAGATAAAGGGCAAGGATAGAAAAAATACCTCTTTGTGGGCTTCCAGTGCCCACAGGAGCTTCCAAAGATGTAAACCTTCAATATCAGCCATGGAAAGAGGTAACTTGGAAGGTTTATCCTATCTGAGGAGATTCCCCTGTTGTAAACTCAGCACTTTATGGAGCTCCAAGATACTGTTTTGACAGATGTCTTTTAAAGTAAATCACTTTCTCACAAAGACTGTAGCAAATTAAAGAAACCTTGATTCACAGGAGCTTCAAGAAAGACAGCGAGTGTTTTGTTAACCTTCCAACATCTTGGTTACAAGACTTGCTGTAGCCACTCTGTCCAATCACAAAACAAAGCAGAACCACAGTAATGCTCTGCCAAGTGTTGAGAACTATAGAAATGGAAGAGCCAAACCCACAAATATCTCTCAAGCAATATAATATGCAGGACAGACAGGAACACAGACATCTGGAAATTTTAGGAAGTGCACCTAAAAAATTTTATAAGTTTATGACCTGAATTAAAAAAAAAAAAAAAAAAGAACATTTTCAGAGTAGTCCATCTAATCATAGTTTGAACAAATTAGAATATGTTTCAGCCCAGCCTGAAAAGTTGCTAAGTAGCTTCATCCTTAAGAATGAATGAATGAATGAATGAATGAATGAATGAATGAATGAAAAATCAACGGTTGTTAGATTTGTTGCAAGATTGGCAGTAATAGTAATAATAATAATAATAATAATAATAATAATAACAACAACAGCATTGCCTTACATTGAATATATTTATATTCTATTGCAATTGAGTGTGGTGCCCATTTGTTAGTTGGAAAAAAAAATCAATCTAGAAGTCATTTTACCCCTAGTCTATTGAAAGTTTTATCTCTTTATAGAAGAACTGTTCCCATCTGTGAACATAAGTGGGCAAAATATTGTAAATGTTTATTCCCTGCAAATGAGTTCTTCCTGTAGAGATATTCAGTTTTAACTCTCCATTAGATTGTATGCATTGGATTAGACACTTTAAAAGGGTCAGATTACTCACCAAATTGCTTACCCTGAATGGGTACACAAGTGATACCACCAAGGGCAAACCTGAACTAAACTGCTCTTACTGTGTTGGGCAATGAGGAATGTTAAAAATCTCAGTGATTACTCAGAGCTATTGAATGTAAGAATGAACAAGAAAACAAACCCCAAGAAACTGGATTCTAAGTCAGCTAGTGTTTTTTTGTCAACGATAATTTTAAGCAGAACTTTGTATGGATAAATAAATGTGGGTTGTGTTTCAGTAGCCTCCTTGTGGTCAGTCCTAAAATGGAGAGGTCTCGTATCCTCTTCTGGAGTAATTAGTCAACATAAACAAATCTGCATCATAGAAGACAGTTCAATATGCTGTAATAAATGTGATTTTTCTTAATCCACAAAAGTTTTTCAAAACAGTAGATAAAATCCTCTGAAATTGATCAAAAAATGTTTTAAGAAAAGCTGAGTGTAGCCCAACATTTGTCAAAAACTTTTTATATAAGTGTGCATAAAATGGTGCAAAACAATGATTTATCTTGTTCTCAGGAAATGTAACATATGCAAGATAATTAAATGTGTTCATTTTATGACTAAATTTATCAATCTGAAACATCTGTTCTTGACTTGTTGCTAAAACAGAGCCTGTGCAAGAAGTTGCTTTCTTCAGTTGCATGACTTTTTTCTAAATGCAGATAAAGATATTTAGCTTGGCTAAATGGAAACACAGCAGTTCTTGATCTCTCCACAAATTAGTTACCTGGAGTAATTTCTTCTTTATATCTTACTTGGCAATTGTCAACAAAGACAGCAATAAACGTTAATTATCTTACCATGCTTGCTTACTCCTACTGGAAGGTTTTAATTTCTTTAGAGAGTCCACAAGCCTTGGCACGGATTTCTGGGTTTATTTATATGAGATTATGAAAACTGGTAACTTGCTTGTCAGAAAAAGTGTAAGTTACCATATTTTATCTTGTTTAACAGGCTTGCTGTGTCTTCAGATTCACTGTGGGCTATGCTATAGATGATTAAAGAAACATTTTAATTGCAGCTTGAAGTCAAGCCACTTCTTCCTTGAGGTACGCTGCAAAAAATTTACTGCTCAAATGTAAATGTAAAAATTGTGAATTACCTGATAAGTTCTTTCTCTCTAAACACAAAATGCAGTCAGAGACAATGCAATTATTTACTCTGTAAATCCATCTGTTTGGGTATTGAAGGAACACCCTGGTAATTCAGCTAATACCACAGGAACACTTTTTTCCCCCTGTACTATTCTTTAGAATGCCAGAAATATTACTTGGGGCTGTTCACTTTTAATTAACTCTGTAATTTGGGTCTGGTACTCCTCTAATTGAATTTTCTTCTAGTTTCACAGTGATTCCCATCACCCAGCACTGGGTACTCATATGGGACCCAATACCTGTGGATGGAGCCTGGCTATGGAATTTGAAAATGATGTGTTCCATCAGTTTTTTCTCAGACTTTTGCCAGCAGCTGGACTCGTGACCCCTTACTGCTGGCATGTAGGCTTTGTAAAGAAGATGAGGGATGACCAGCAAACTTTTGGCAAGATTCATTAAACGTTGGGACTTCAGGACAATTGCAGTGCATCCAGGAAGCCCAGTTTAAAAGGAAGAGACTGCTATTATTCCACATATACTTGGCTAGGTTAGATATATTTCTTTTTCTTCTTCCTTAATTAAGGCATTTCATACAAATTCCATGGAAACTTCCATTTGGTACAGTGGGGAAACTTGCAGAAAAACCCTATTACTGAGAACTTCTTGAACTATCTTGTAAACAATGGAGTGAGAAATGAAGAATCTCCAAGTGTAGTTTCTTTTACTTTTGAAGCCTAGTGGATTATTTACTTTTGAAGAAACTAAACAAAACTTTGCAACCAAATATTTTGTTATAAGAGATATTTTACATCCCTTATTATACATGAAAAATCAGAATAATTTCTGAATAATCATTACTTTTGTTCCTTGCAGCGTTTATGATCTTGTAAAATTTGAACTGTCTCTTGAAATTGCCAGTAGAGGAAAAAATTTCAGTAATTAAAAATGGAAAATAAATTTTGAAAACTGAACCTCCCAAAACCTCAATAAATTTTCCAAAATATTTTGAAAGTGAATTTGAAAGTGAACGAGTAAAATTGGCTGAATTGTAAAGACCAGAAATAATTAATCAAAAAGATTGTAACCATTTGCTGACTCTACTGTTCATGACAAGCATCCTAAAATTAACATAAGATTTCAGGACATAGCAAACGAACAGCTGGATAACACTTGGAACACTGAATTAGTCCTTTTTCATTGCTGAAGGATTTAATTCTTTTTTTCTTTGCCATAATATGTCTGGAACTCTACAGCCTTAGTTGATGTTCAAGGATTCTGTACTGTAACAGATAATTTCTTGTATTAGTATGGCTATGGGGAACTTGAATTATAGATGAATATCCAACCAACATCTGGTCCAAGTGATACAGAGAACTGTATTTTATAATCCACACAGTGCTAATACCTGCTAAGTTGCATTTTCTGCAGTGCAAATTATATTTCGTTTTAGATTACCTCATAACTTTAATATATGTTCTTGGTTTTGTTCACTTGAAACTGGGGTAAAATAAAGTTTGTACTCATTTTCATCACCTAACATGTTCTTTAACTTTCTTTGTTCATTCAGTCTTATAGGCCATATGGCTTAGTTACAAAACAACTCACATTGTTACATTTTCCTCATGATTTTGTCAACCCTAATTATTCAAAATTCAATTTTTTTTTTCCTCCCAAGTAATGTTATGTGTTCTGGCATATATGTGTAGTGAAAGGCACAAATAGTTTCTTTAGAACTAAAAGACATATCAGTATGTTCAGGATAATGAGGCTGATTCAGTAAGACTAGACCTTCAAGCTACATTTTCCATTCACATTCTCCTTAAAACTACAATGACACATGCATGAATGAACAGCAAAGAAGTGGTTAATTCACTAGGAAAAGAAAGAACAGCTGTGGCCACCTTATGAAAAACTATGTTTGACCTGTCCATCATGAAGACATTTGTTCTTTAGTGCTGCAGGTGGCAGAGTTACTAAGAAAATCAACTTAATTCAACACAATCTTTGGAATAGCTTGTTTTCTTGATAGTTTTCTGAACACTGCACCTCTATGTCAAGTCATGATCATTGCCGCAATACTTAAAGATCGTGACTGGGAACCAAAAGATCACTGCAAAGAGCATTGTGAAGGAGACATTATGCTCAGCATGTTTTAGCATATGCAAATACAAACCACAATGTAAGATTAGGACACAAGTGAAAGAAGCATTTCACCATTATAGAAAGTAGTACCAATAAACACACCATTGTTACTAGTTCTAAGCTATTATCCATACTTTCTAGTAACTAAATCTACTAAAAAGCTTTTTGCTGACATGTACTTCCTAAGATTTTAAAAATTGCTAACAGATTTAATTTACTTTATTTTGTCTTTCACTGAGAACTAGGTCATTCTTACTATATTTAAACAGGTTCTAAAAGAGAATTCTTATAAAAATCAGTGATAGTGTTCCAAAACATAAGATGGTCAGTTAAATACTATGGGAAATAAAGCTCCCACTTATCTATAGATTTGGAAAATGTATGTTTGAGGAGCTTACATGTTTCAGACAGGAAAAGAGCAAACTGTAATTTTACTTGACCATGAGGCAGGTAGCACAGAGTAATATGTTCCTGGGAAATGGCTCCAAAAGGCAGCAGTGAAAACTGGTAGATCTTTTATTATTCTTTTGCTACTTATGGCTGACTATCATTCTCCTTTCTCAATCTGCACAACTGAAAAAGACCCACTCACAGTGGTAGCAGGAGGAGGCAGAATATACAGCACATCCATTGGAATATGAAGCTAGGACATAGGTTGTGTAGGCTCCTGAATCCTTTTAGACCAATGACAACTATTACAGTTCTGATATCTTCAGGAACTCCCAGAAAGGGTCCAGGCACCACTGTGTGGGTTACCAATGTGGTGTGGCCTTAGTGGATCTGGTCATGAACACAGGAAGCAATTGAGTCAGCTAAAAATGATGGCAAGCTGTGAAATTTTGTGTGGTAGTTGTACTTTCTTGCCTCTCACACATGAGAATTTTGTGAGTTGTACTTTGGATGAAAACAATGAACAGATAAAAGAATTCAATCCATTTGATTAATTTTTCTTGACCAGTTTTGGATGGAAAAAACCACAAAAATTTAATCCTATTTTAAATAGAACTATAGAAACATAAAAAGTATGTTTTGAGCCAGATGAATACATTCCGGTTATTTCTTTGCTTATTATTTTAGCACTCAATGGAAAATCCAGAAGATAATCTGTTATTCCAATGTGAAAGGTGCCTGCCCTAAAAAACATATCATAGAAACTGACAGAAATAACCATGAAACATATGGCATAGCATAACTTTAAGAGATCTAATGTTTTCACAGGTATAACACACTTGATAGTATGTCTGTCCCCTAAACATTAGAAGCTTTAAATTTCATTTAAAGAAATGAATTTTCATTTTATTACTTTCTAAGAAAATATTTTTATTTTGCTGCAATTTCTGGGGTTTGTCTCTTGGTTTTAAATTATATTTGTGTATGTTTTGGAACTGAAACTCTGAAAGGAAAACAGAATAAAAGCATAAAGTGAGACCCGTATATTGCAGTTGATGACATATATTCAAAGAAAAAATATGCATAAAGCTTGGAAATTATTGCAATTTCATTTTGGTCATATGCACAGTACCAATAATGATGAGGTTAAAAGAGAAAAAAAAAAAAGAGATGTAGATAATAGGAAATGTGCTGCTTTCACACAGGTGATAATGAAATTCTTTAGACCTCTGCAGGTGTAATTTAGTCAATTAGAGCACAAATTGAACAATTTCCTAATTGTTAAAGCAGATAATATGAAGTCTGTCCCCTGAGCCATCGGCTGAAGAAAGAAGCATATAATTATCAGCTCATCAACCAAAGGGCAATTTACCCGAGCCTAGAATAAACAGGTTGTAATTCTCTGTATTCTAATAGTGACCAAGTTAAAAATAACTTCTTTTGTGTGAGTAATGGGCAGTCATTTGTAAATAACAGTCCTGGACAGCCTTAGGATTACCTCTCTTTATTCAAAAGGAGACACAAACAAATTGCTTATAATCTAAGTGAGGATATTAAAATAGTGTGAGAAGAGCTTTTCTTTTCAACTACAAATGTTAATCACAGGTAAATAAAGATCTTATGAGAGCCTCATCTGCTATTTATCAGGTTTAAAGAGAAAAAAGGAGCATTATCAGATATCTTTTTGTTCTCTCAAGGTACCTGTTTAATGCTTTTTACTTTAATATTTTTTTCATATGTGAGGTGAGAAGAGTCTTTAACACACATACTTTAACATACACTTATTTATATATATATATGGCTTTATTTGGTCTCCAGGACCTTTGGTATAACCACATACCCATCTGTTAAGTCTGTTGGTTATATTTCATAGAGATCACAGCTCTGTGAACATATAATGATGTATACCTTTCCTGATATATCTCTACTATGTTGGCTACAATTGAATGTTGAGATTCCCTTGTCGCAGTATTGTCCAAGATAAAAGTTGTATAAATATAACACAGTATAAAGTAAGATCTGTCATATAATCTTAGCTTATGTTGAATAGTTATGGTGAAGAGGCCTTTGCCATCCAGTCATCTTTCATTTCTGGGGGGAGAAATAAGCCTCTGTAGCTGTCGTGTATCACATCAAGGACAGAGATTTCAAGCTGCAATTAATGCATGGTATCTAATAGAAGTTTCTGAAACTATCTGTTCAACTCTTGCACAGCCCTGTTAAAAGCAAGAATACCCACTGCTTCAACATTTTATAAGTTGCAAACATCATGGTCCAGCATTCAGCCATGAGTATTAAGGTCATCACTGAAGAAACTCCTTTTCTTCATTCCCTGTTCCAGTGCCATTTCCTTCAGCCTCATGATGCAGAGAAGTGTTTGCTAGTGCAAAAAAACCATTATGGGTGGAGAATTCCAGATAAATGCTCATTATATTTTCTTCATTGATTTTTTAATACTATTTAAGGAGTTGATAATGCATAGACTTTAGCCTTAGAGCTCAAATAATTATCATTTTCATTCAGTCTGAAATATATCAGTAACAGTAATAATCAAACAGAGAATTCCTAAAATAAAAGAGGATAAAATGGTGACAGGTTTCTAGTTTTTCTTAATTCTAGTGAAAAAATAGTACATGCTGCTACATCCTGTAATACAGCTCTTCAATGTATTTCAAATCAAGCCAGAACTAAGCTGAAATCTGATCATAATTAATCATTATTTCTTTCTGGAACATTGTTCTTACAAGTCTCCAAGCATCTTGCCATTTAACAAAAAGAGAAATTGAGGGTAGGATTTCACAGACTCACAGAATCATTGAGCTTGGAAAAGACCTCCAAGATCATCAAGTCCAACATTTGACCAAAAATCACCTTGCCAAGTAGACCATAACACCAACTGAAACAGTCAGTCATTTCTTGAACATTTCCAGGGATGGTGACTCTGCTGCTTCCTGGACAGCCCATTCCAATTCTTAACAACCCTTTTAGTAAAAAAATTCCTCCTGATTTGTCCAGCTGAGCCTTCCTTGGTGCAGCTTTAGGTCATTTCCTCTTATCCTGTCGCAAGTTGCCTGGGAGAAGAGGCTGACACCCACCTTGTTTGCAGGCATCAGAATTCAGGCACCTGTAAGTCAGCAAGGTGTCTAAGATATCTGTTCTGGTATCTAACAAGGTGTCTAAGCTCCTGTAACTATCAGTGGAGCTCTAGTCAATACAGTCACTGGGCTGGTAGAGTTATTCAGATCACCCTGAAAGAGAAAAACCCATGCTGGCCTAGGCATAAACTCTCCTATCTATTGTACAAAACCCACTCTGACAATTTACTGAAAGATATGAAAACTGCCACCTGAATCTTAAGCATGATTGGATCTTGAAGCCCACATCCCTCGCATTAAAGTGGGAACAGCTGCATGTTACATATGCTGAATGATGATGGTGGGTTTTTAAATCACCTAGTCCTATACTAGGATTTTGAAATGGCACTAATGAAATGAATGAAAGCACAGGTTAGCTGAATGGCACACAGCTTCATTTACACTTCAGTTCTCCTAAAGATATTTTAACTACTTACTCACATTAAGTAACTAATTGCAATTCCCAATCTACCTCATTGTAATTCATTTGAAATGCAAGTTGGTAGTGCATGCTTTACTATTCACTAGAAAACAAGGAAGCATTAATCTTGCTTTATTTGTACCTGTGAGATCTCATGCCAACATTTTCAAGTGTAAAACCTTGTGGCATATAAATTAAGCTTAGTAGAAATAAAAAGCCAGCATTTGATGGAAATTTGACATTTTCTATACTTGCTGGTCCCCAGGCAGTTTATACATTTTCTTTGTCTCAGTGCATTCAATAACTGTATTTTCAACCTGAGTTTTCAAATGAATGTATGTTCAAAATACAGAATGTTGAGGATGTTGATTTCAAATGGCTAAATATTGAAAAATTATGTTGTCAGATTTATTACCATACTGCTGCCAGCTGTTCTTAAGTGGAAACTGCTAAAGTTGCTTAAGCAGAGCAGGAAAAGAAGAGGTGAGCAGGAATTTAGTCTCATTAGCGTTCTATACATTTTTAGAAATAAAAGAGTTGCATATTTTTATTTCTTGACCACCATGAACACTGGAGTTTTAAAAAATACTATGTTAAATTCTTCCTTTAAGCTACACATGAATTCACAGAGCAGGTGTTTAAATAGACTTATTAACCTCCCCTGTAGCATAAAATGGAAGAGCACGAATTCACCTTTATTGTAACTCTATTAATATTCTTTATGACAGTAATTAATTTGGTGACATTGATTTTCCCTTAGTTGTTCTACCTGTGACAGTAAAGGTGTGTTCTTTATCCTAAAAATAATGTTGAAATTTTTGCATGTTTGATTTTTGACATGTTTATGACAGTAAGTGCTGAATCAGAGATATTTATTTCCCACAGGACAAAGAGACTAAAGAATAAAAACCTTAAGGATTGTTTTTACCTTTTCTTTTTGCTTTTATAATATTTGCTCTAGTGTCATAATAAATTAGCAATAGGAAAAATAAAGCTGTGTAGAAAAGTACTTTCCCCCAGTAACAGTAATTCATACACTGGAGATGCAAAGCAATACAACTACTAACAGTTTTTGTGTAGCATGTAGGCTAATTATTTTATTTTGGCTAAATTTCTTTGGTGTATGACTAACGTGGGTAATACAGATTATTCTGGTCTTGTAGTTTGAATAGTTAAGAAACAAGAAGCAGAGTAGTGACCCATCCACCACTTCCCTCAACCCTTTCTTTTTTTTTTTCTAATGCATTTTTTAATACATTTTTGAAATTTTTGCTTGTACACAAATATACAAGGAAGCAGGAGTCCGTGAATCTTAGGAATCTTCCTCTAAAGCTTCTACAAAAAAGCTTCTACTGTTTTTCCAAATATAGCTTTTTAGGAAGTACTTGATTTTTCTATCACTTTTCATTCCCTTGGTTTATTCTTCAAATCTCTTTCTTTGTCTATTCTGTGAGTGCCTACAGCCTAGATCAAAAACATGATAATTTCTACATTTTGACGATGATACTGTGACAACATATACCTTCTAATCTATGACCAGGTTAACGTTCAGACTCTTAAAAAAGAACTTTAGAAAGCTTAATGGAACAATGCCAGTAAAGATTTATAATGTTGCCAGTGTATGTTGCCAAGAACCTGAATTTTGCTATGACGCTTTGAACGTGTTCTACTGGTCACTGAACTTACTCCAGCAGAACTTGTACTTGTCTGACAGGTTGCTGAACTATTGATTGGCCTCCAGCTGGACTTTGTGCCACTGATCACAGCCCTTCAGCTCAGCAGTCCAACCAGTTTCCAACCCACCCCACCATCCTCATATCTAGCCCACACTTCATCAGCTTGTCAATGAAAATGTTATACCAGAGTGTTGAAAACTGAAACCATTATCAAAGTTAAGGCAAACAACATCGACTGCTCTACATGCATCTACCAAGCTAGCAATTTTGTCACCAAAGGCTATGATAGTGATCAGGCATGATTTCCAGTTTCTAAATCCATGTTGTTTCAAATAACCCTCGTATCCATAATTTTTGGAAATGCTTTACAGAGTTATGTGTTCCATCCCCTTCCCTGGGATAGAGATGAAGCTAATCAGCACAAAGTTCTCTAGATTCTTCTTCTTGCCCTTCCTGCAGTTAAGAGTGACCTTTCTTTTTTCATTCCTCAGGAATGGCCCCAGACCACCGTGATCATTCAAATGTAATTCACAGAACCACAAAATGGGTAAGATTTGAAGGCATCACAGTGGGTTGTCTGGTCCAACCTCACTGCTGAAGCAGGGTCATCCTAGAGAACATGGTCCAGAATTAATACCAGAAGGCCCTTGAATATCTCCAGTGAGGAGATTCCTCACCCTCTCTGGGCAATCTGTTCCAGTTCAATCAATAACACAGTAAAGAAGTTCTTCCTCATTTTCAGATGGAAATTCCTGGGCATCAGTGTCTGCCTGTAAATTGGGAGGGCTTTGTCATTGTCCAACAGTTGGCATTGTCCAACTCCTCATGGGCTTGGGTACATTCATTCAAGTTTTGCTCATTCCTCAGACTTCCAAGAATACACCAGTTTCTTCTTTGCTGTTTTCTATACAACCAGCTTGGCTGATCACATTATTTTGAGTTCCTTGCCTTTTTCCTTGTTGCTAAAACTGTATTTGGTCTTAAATATTTTCTGTTTAGGCAACATGTATTGTATGCATCTTGTTATGAGACAAAGTTTATTAATTAGAACTAATTGTTTTACATCAGAACAAGCTGTATTTCAGCAGGTATCACAAATGGCTAAGAACCTGACATCCACATCAGTATTTGTTAAAGAATCAGGTTTTTATATATTATTTACATATATTTCATTTCATGATCATTTTCACGTAAGAAACTAAGTTATTATTGCTGTTATTAACTGTAACAGGACACAAAGAAAGCTAGAAATTCTGAGTTCCCAGATGCTAAGAAGAGCACCAGCAACATTAATCAATACTATACCCAAGCCAAGCAGACTCTTCAGACAAGTAACAACCAAGGGACCACCAAATATGTAACCACAATAGAAGCTTGCAACCAAGAAGAAAGCACTTTTTCGGATACTTAGACTGCACAGATAATATAGAGCTCTGGTTAATGTGTGGATCTAAGTGAACATATTTCGTGGAATTTGTGGGAAAAGGACATTGGTTCCAGGTAATTTTTAAAACTTAATATGAAAAGACAGTTCTTTCCTAGTGAGCCAAATCACACACTTGATTTCATAGGAGAACTTCTACTGTTTCTTTTTTATTAAACATTCCTTTAAAGTTTTCTGGTGTCTGGGAGGAATCATCCTCAGGATTAAGATTTTTTTTTTATCAATCTCTTTTACTGCTGATAAGAAACATCTTCCATTAGGTGAACACCTTTGCTCCTCACTACTCTATCATGTTTGCACAATTATTACCTCTGGTTTGAGAAATTATGCCTTCTTGCACCATGGTTTGTAATTTAGGATGCCTAACCCTGTCACTGCTAAAAAGAATCAAATTCTGCTGAGTGAATCACCAGGATTATTTTTGATTTGAATAAATCTTGACAGTTACTGGTTTGCATGTCTAATCTGATTCATTGACTCTACTCTAGTTGCACATGCTCAATTAGAAACAAAGAAAGAAACAAATCATTCTAGCTCACCATTTAATATGTGGAATATTTCTTCAGAGCAGTCAGAAACCTTCATGTGGTATTTTTCCAGAGCTGTGGTAGACCTTGAACTCAATGCCTTTTAAAAATAACTCTGAATTAGACAAAAGCAAAACAATAGAAAAGAGAGCCCCCAAATCCAGAATTACTTTTATGTGTATAGTCCCTCGACAAAAGCTGATCACACTGGCAATGGGAGCATGCTCTTGACATGATCAATTTGATTATGTTAGCCTCAGGACTCATAGGATATGTTTGTAAATTATGAGGCTTCAGTATCAGGTGATAAAGTCAGTAATTATAAAATCCTGGCAACCACTGAAATCCTTTAAACTTTCTTGGTCTTTTTTATCAATGAGCATTATATATAGGTAGATATTACTATTTCTTTTTTCTCTTCTCTGACTTGAGTACTCTGACTTTCTTGAGGAATATTTCATAGGAAAACAAGTAGGATGATATTTTCTGGCAGTAAACAGAAGAAAATCATGTAATAATATTAGAGTAAGTAAATATAATTATTAGTATGCAGGAGAATGGATTTTTACTCTTATTGATTAATATACTACCCTGGGAAGCAGATTTATTGATTAATGGGACTGTAAATGTGAAAGCACACTGTTTTAATCAAATAAGGAAGCAAGGGACACAGAAAATTAAAATGCATAAAGAGGGTCATGTTTGTATGTTATAGTCATTCATGGTTTTCTGCCGGTGGAATAAGGCATGGACTCTGCAGTGTTAATGAAAAGATGTTTATTGGTTTCAAACACTTATGTTTTTACTTTTCAAAGCTCCACTTAATGCTTATTGGTTGCATGTCACTGTGCTTGCCTGGAGAGCTGAATGTGCTGTGGTTACACTGCACACATGAACAGGATGTGATGTTTCACCTTCTTGGACGCGGTTCACGCGTGATCAGCCTCAAGGTTGCTGCTGCACAAGCTTGAACAAACCAGCCATGCTGCTCATGTGGTTTAACTCATTCTGCTCTGTGACAGTTTTCCATGCCTAATCACAGCATGACAAGTCAATGTGACAAGAAGACATAAGATTGATTAACATGAGTTAAAGGACAGGTATGTAAATTCAAACTTACGGTAGAGAATAACAAATCCCTTCTTGGAGTGGGTCATCACTCTCACTCATATGAAAAATCAATATTGCATTAGGTCAAATTAAGAGTTCACTTCAATAATTATTTCAGATACTGATCAGCAGAAGAGGGATTTAAAGCAGGAATAAATCTGTGGTACCCACAGGGACGTGATGCTGACACTGATGCCTGACACACGGGGACTGAGCCTGCCCTGAGTGGATTGGAAACTCCATCTCTGGATCTTAGTGATTTGGGATGGAAAGGCAAGAAGTACCTCTGGGGAAAGTTGGACAGAAATTTGGGACACTGTGGAGAATTCTGGCAACTGTGGGAATGCTTTTGGCTCCCTAGTCCTAGCCCACCTCCATAACTGACCAGCACCTTCAGTTTCCCAGACACCTTCAGGGAGCCTTGAATGCTGTTGGTGGTGTGTCCACTGCTGGTCGTGCCCTACCTGAGGAGCAGGACACCCCTCTGATTCCTTGCTTTTTCACTTTTTGTCCTTTGATTGTTCCCCTTTTTTCATGCGTTGTCCTCAATAATGACTTATTTTTCATGTGAAGTTTATTTTCAAGCTTTGATGATCTCTCCCTTTTGGAGGTGGATGGAACAGGGCATCTATTGTTTCAATGAATGAAATGGCAGCTTGTGATTGCTAGAAATAGATGTGACATTTTCACATGGGTCATGGCATATAGGAAAGTGCTTCCTCTTCCTGACTATTGCTTGTTTCACTACTGCACAGGTCACAGAACCTTGATTGTTCTCAACAGAGTTGTGCTCAGGGTGTGATTGTGACAGCAATTGATGCCAGCAGTTTAAGCAGTTTTGAAATGATGGAAGCTTACAAAAGTATAAAGTGAAATCTATGTTGTCACTCCAGAAACATTTCCAGACCATCGAAATAAAAACCCAAAACCCCATGTTTCAGAAGTTTTACGCTTTTTTCTTAAAAACCTCCAAAATAGTAAAAAAATATTAATACTAATACTCATTTATTTATTTAATTTCATGAACCTGTTTCCTCCCAAGCATAATTGTCCAAAATATTAAAATAGAACTACTTAAATATCAGTCTATAGTGTCATGGTTCTGCTTTGAAAGTGTTTGATTCCTTTACAGTACCAAGACTTGAGAAGAGTTATTATTATCCTAGCCAGATTAGAAAAGACAGCCTATAAGGGCACTCGATATAACTCTATATTTAAGGCCCAAACAATATTTTTAAATCAGTGTTAGCATATCAAGAGGAAGTCTGATACATATTTCTGAACCCCTATAGGTAGTAACTTTGACTCAGGAGGCAAAAATAGTACTTATGAAAAGCAAAGGAAGAAGGTGAAACTTAGAATATCAATTCTAAAATTCCATACAGAAAAAAAATATATTTTCAAAATAATTAAACTGAAAACAGTTTAGTCTAGAAATCTTCAAATTTAGATCAATTCTTTGAAAATAAACATAATTAGAACTTTCTGTTTTAATTTACCAGCAAATGGATTTTAGTCTTGAGGCTATGAATCAGAAAAACCTCTATAATCTGGGGTAACTGAAAGCTGAATGATGCCTCTACATGATATGTGTATGTCCAGCTTGTCCACATAGCATCTCCATGTGGTTGGGTGAAAACTACTATAAAATGACTCCAATTTGGCCTCACTGATCATTTATTCCCTTTGACATTAAATAACATGTCATATGTATAGGGGCTCACAACTAGCCCAATGGATAATAAAGAAAGGCCATGTTTCTGAGAGAAGAAAGATGTGATAAAGAAAGCTAAAACAAACTTTGGATCGGTGGCTATGTCGCCCAAATTTTTATTTCTCTAATCAGAGATTCTCAGATTTGTTTAAGCGGGAATTAACTCTGTGCTGATCTAACTTCCCCCCTCTTAATAAAAGTGATAGCCATAATCTACAGAGTTCCAAGAGTGGAATTAAACTGTAAAAACAGATCTCAGTCAGCTTTAGGACCATGTCAGCCATTTATGGCTTGTGGCGGAGGTGCAGCTGATTTTATCTGCCTCTTTTTCTCATGGATTTTTTTCACCTACATTTCTCTGTCAACAAAATCCGCGCCAAATTTTATAAAAAGTCTGAAGTGATTGTCTGTAAGGAGACCCAGAACTTACAACAGGTAGCTATAGGTAGAGACATCTCCATAGGTAATGTATAGGATGCAGTATAATGGAAAAAGTTGGAAAACATACATGATCCAGGCTTTCCAGGGGGCCTGGGGAGATGCAAACCCCTGACTCTTGCAAATTTATCACTATAAAATCATCCTGTATTATTTATATTTTAAGTCAAATGTCCTGTATACTTTTTATTCAATGCATGCATTGTCCTCTCTGTAGCACTGGCAGTGATACTTCCCACTTCAATAAATGTTATAAATGGAATCTGCTTCCTGAAAAGAAACTGCAGCAGGGGACTTTATGCCCTAAATTTTTAACAAAAAGAAGTGAAACAAATGCTTTTTACCCTGAAAATGTTTCTTCTTGCAGTAATTTCTCAGCACATGATTACAAATATAATTAATTTTCCAAGGGATCATAGGATAAATCAAAGAACTGATTAAACCATATTGTTTGTTACATAAAAATCCTATTGAGAGAAAATCAGATGTTGAAGACAAAAAGTAATTTTGGGTCACAATTTTTATTTTCAGTTACTTTCTCTTACCAGTTCAAAAGGAGATTTGAGTTGCTTATTCAGCCCTCTTAATAAGATATCACTCTGATTTTCAGTAAGAGCAAACAGATCTTAAAGAAAACTTTCTGAAAGTCAGAAACAAGCACAGAACACCCAGAGGCAAGAGGTCTGTAGAATCTTTAAAAGGTAGCTGGAGGCGAGAACTAAAACTCTGGAATCTGACAACCAAAATCTCTAGCCTGACAAATAAATGTTTAGGGGATAGACACACAAAAATACTCCACAAAAACAACCAAACCTAAGGCTGAAGTCTCCCTCAAAAACCCCCAAATTGAATTTATTCTATATTGTTCTTTGTATTAATTCCTTGTAATATGATTGTTCCAGAGACTCCAATTTGGATGAAAACAGTGGAGAAAGGGTTTTTTTGTGCCAGTGAGCCGAATTATTGTTGCCTTTTCAATGCTTCCCTCAGATGACGGTGCATCTACAAGTCTGATTCAGATTGTGATTTTTGTGACCTGAATAATATAACAAAGGTAAATTGGTGAAGACCATGAATTTGCTGCTTCTTCTACAAAAATAATAAATTCGTTTGTGATCAAAATACCTTAAGGTATTTAGGGATTTAGAGAGATTGAATGGGCAACAATCTCCTTAAGACGATCATAGGAAAAATAGGATTAAACACCTGGTTAACACCTTTTTGTGATGCCTCATGAAATGAATGGTGGGTGCTTCAGCCTTCCTACTAGAAATACTCAGGAAAAGGCTGACAGATATTTGGAGGCAAAGCTGGCAAAACAATTGCAGCAACTACCTCTGCCCTATATCTTGCTTTCCCGTTTGCCTTTGTGAAAGTTTCCCAAGACTCCAGATCTGGATTATCTTCCTGTTGCCTGTGTCAGAGCTCAGAGCTGCCACTGCTCTGCTCTAGGCAGGGATCTGTTTCAGCCTTGCTGCTCTCCCCATGGAAAGTTTTTTACTTTGGATTTGGACTAATCTACCAGGCCATTCTCACATTGGATGGAGTTTTTTCACATCACTTACTGAGTTTTATTGAATTGCTGCAGTAAATTTTGTGAGTAATAATAACAGGGTTGAATTTTCTAACCTTGGTTTTCTTAAAGTCAGTTTGAAACCTTCTGTACTTATAAGTTCAAATTATCAAAGTTTTAATGCAGGAAACTAATCTCTTCAAGAAACTATGAAGATCAGAAGCTAAAAGTTATTCACATGACAGATGAGCATATGCAATGTAGAAAATACCAAAATGTAATTTTTTTCCTCAAAGTTAAGCTGTTGTGAAACTAAGTATACATAGGAAACAATTCAAATCGGTAGAAAGAAATCTTTTTTATTTGGATATCTGATAGAATATATTATTGCCTCAAGAAGGTTCTTCAATTTTCATAAACAAAATTAATCAGAACATGTCCAGAATTATTTACTGAACAATTTTGCATACCTATTTCAATTTTTCATGTAAAAGAAATGCTCTTTCACTGCAGCTAATATTCTTTGCAAAAATGGGTCAGCTCTAGCTAATTTATCAAGTGATAAAATTTGAAGAGATATTTAAAATTTTTCAAGATTATTTATGATACTTTGCTAAGAGTGCAGTCTGTTACATGTCCAGATAAGCTCTTTATAATAGAGTATTATGATCATGAATGGCTATAACAAGATAAGACATTAAAATCCTTAGAGAAATATTCTAAGAAATTTGAACTGAAATATTCCTTCTTATATTTTCAGCCTTTATGTGAAATAGTTACCATAATCATCAACTAAATCAAATAGAAGAGGGAGAAGCACAAGAAAATTAAAACCACAATAAACCAGTAAAACAGAATTGCACAGGACTGATGACAGCTGGAACAAGTGTGCATCCAAGAAGCCATATGGAGTTTCTCTGTCTTTCCTGGTAGCACCAGGACAGCTACTGAGGAACAGCTGGTTTGGTTCTGCTGGAGCCCAGTAGGGGCTGACAATGTCTGTGATCCTGATGTGGGGGCCAAGGGAGAGACATCACTGAAATCCTGCTGTCCTGAGCAGACATTTGTGCATATAAGAATGAGAATATGGTATTTAAATTGGCTCATGAAGATTTGTCCTGTTTCTTGCCCTGTTTCTTGCCCTGTCCTTTTTTTCACTACAGCTTGCTATGAGGTGCATCATCGGGGTATAAAGTGGGCTACTTCTTTTCACCTATTTGTTGCCAGCACCTTTCAAGCTGCATTTGTTTTTCACATACTCACCTTTCTCCACTTTGGGGGAAATTTGAACTACAGTGCTCTGCATATGTTTTTCCCATGATATATCTTCATAGGGGAAATATTGATTCATCAAACCTGAAGGCTTTTATACAGACACATATTTAGCACAGTGAAAGTTCTGTTAGGAAATTTTTTTAAAAGCAATAGTGGTTAGATTGTACTTGATGACCAGCTGGATTGATTGAAAAATATTTTTTTAATATCTTTGTCTTATGTTAATCAGATGATTCAGGAGCCAGAATTCCTAGTGACTTCATGACTTAGTTCTGCTGAGGGTGTTTTCATTCCAGTGAAGAATTAAATTGAAGCAACAGCTTAAAATCTTGTATTTTCTTAAGCTGAATCTGTGGTGCTCCTACACTACTGTTTACTCCAAAATTAAGTTTTACCATCTTAAAAAGCAAGAAACAAAGAATTGCTAAAAATATTTTAAAATTTCAAATTTATATTCCTTTTATTTTACTGCTTTACCAGGTGAATTATTGTCTCCCCAAACCTTCTAATTGCAGAGATGTAAAGAATAACTGCTGTGATATTGTTAGAATGAAAGAAATACTGCTTTGCTTTGCTTTTCCCCAATATTAAATTATTTTCACAAGGTAAATTCTAAGACAGTAATATCTAATGTCAACACTGTATAAACAATAGCTGCCCTGCAATTGCTAATCTATTTCCTTCATTACTGCTGATGTCCTGAAATTTGTGGAACACCAGAACTGACAGAAAAACAACCCATTTCCTCCAAACTTTCCTGCTGAATAATTACTTCCTATGTTTATCTGATATAAGCTTCCTGTGGGCAGTTTCCATAGGTTTTTCCTGTGCATGGGTTTTTTTAAGGACACCAAGAAAAAACAATATTGCCAAGTAACTCCTCAAACTAAGACGATGAACAGATTAACAGGAGATAGAAAGAGCTTTAAATATCTTTGAAAATATTTTCTTTAAAGATTTAAGACTATTTTGACTAATAGTATGGTCATAAAAATTTACATTTCATTTAGTTTTTACAGGTGGATCTATTTTGCCTATTAATTACTGCTGTTGTAAACAAAAAAAAATTTAGTCTTCTTTCTTGTTTACACAAACCCTTTATTTCAACCAATTAATTCTGAAATAAACTATTGTCACATTTAGATATGAGAGAGAGATATTTATCTTTATAGGACCTTGAAGAGCTCAACGTGTTCTCCTCTTCAGCTGTGCAGGATGAGAGGAAAGCTGCACTCATCTGCTGGCATGCCCTAGACAGCACAAAGCCAACGTGTAACAGGGCTTGGGGACATAAACCCTCCAGTTTTCCCTGTCTCCTAAGGCATTCCAAATTACACAGAAGACTCTAAGTGCAGATTTGGTGCTTTTGCACACACTCCTAACACCAGTCATTTTGTCTAGATGTCATCCGTCTAGTCATTTTTCAAGAAACCTGAAGGGCTTGGTCTCATTTTACAGTCCTTGATTTATGTATCTTGCTGTTAATGTTGCTAGCTGAGTGCAAGGAGGCTTTTCAGTAACATTTAGCAGAATTTCCTTTGGTATGTATTGGCCTCCAAAGTTTGTAGCTCTTTTTTTTTGTTTGTTTGTCCATTTGTTTGTTTGTTCATTTTTTTTTTTGTTCTCAGAAGCTATGGCTTCTTAGGCAAAAGAAAAGTATATGACTCACTACTGATACCAGAGTCTCCATATGTGACAAAATTTCTTTGGGATTCTCCCAGGAATTTTCTGAGAAGTGATTGCATCTTCCAGTTGGATGAATGTTTATGAATGGTAGAAGGTTAATTCAGCTGCTTATCAGATGGTAGATTTGAATGTTTCCAAACTCCCAGGTATCTTCTTAGGTGGTAAAATCCTGATGTTGGTTTATGGAGATAAATGACAGATTCAGCAATTAGTTCAGCTATTTAT
The DNA here is from genome assembly GCA_025584955.1 of Alethe diademata. NCBI lineage: Eukaryota > Metazoa > Chordata > Aves > Passeriformes > Muscicapidae > Alethe > Alethe diademata. The sequence continues at coordinate 19,061 of JANRMJ010150841.1, read as the reverse complement.
ATTAATCCTTCATCAGAACAAGTTTTCCAAGTACAAGAGGAGTGCACAATTTATCTCGTAATAGAACAAAAATGTAATTTTGCAGTATCTTGGCTAAGATAAATCCTTCCTTCTTGATGGAATGAATCATTTTCTATTATGAGAAAGACATCCATTATTTGGAGTTGTAACATATATTCTAAATATATTTCACTATGTATGTACTTGGCTTAAGGTATTACTTGAAAATAGTCTCTTACTGTAAATTAGTAGAATGTTCTAAACCTTACTAAAATACCTATGTTAAAATATTCAGTACATTGCTTTATGTAGAAGAAAAAACATAATTCTTTCAGCAACATATCCCGTAGCAGTTTTATGCTATTCCTAAATTGTGCTGCATGCATTCAAAAAGGCAAGTTTGAATCTGTAGGAGGGAAGATTTTCTTTGTGAAGGAAGCTCTATAATAAATGGGCAAAGCTGAACCAATTATGAGAGATGGCTGTGTTTTCAGGAGGCAGGCTTCATCTGCTGAATAATGAAGGAGGCTAGAAGTTTCTGTGGTGGGGAATGGAGGTCACTTATATGATGAGGAATGACAAGATCAGTTCCTGAGTACTTCCAGCAGTGAGTGGAGCTTCAGCATGGGCAGTGTTTTGATTAGATCCTTCCACCCTCTGTCCAGTATAGACTGGACAGTGCTCTCAGGCACATGAACCTGGGACTGTCCTGCACAGGGCCAGGACTTGGACCCAGAGATCCCAACGGGTCCCTTCAACTCACCATACTCTTTGATTCTGTGGTTCTGTGGAATCCTAAATATGCAAACTTCTTAAATTACACTTCTATTTAGAATGGTGTGTGTGTGAGGGGGGATCTCCTTCAAATTATGTTTTAATTTAGGAAGCAAAATTTAGTGCAAGTGATTTTAATTAAAACCCAGTTATTGCCAGTTCTTATCTTTGTGTTTCTATTAAGAGGGTACAGTGAGATACTATTGTCTCAAAAGAAAATTGAAACTCTTGCCTAATTTTAACATTGTATAAAGAAACAAATGTATTTTAATATTTTAAGCATTGAGACTTGAGCAATGGCTGAATCTCATTAGTATCTGGAGAATTTTTCTGCTATTCTTCTTGCTGACATTTCTCCTTATGGTTTCATTTTAGCAAACCTTTATCTTTAAACACAAATCCCCAGGAAAAATGCAATAGTTGCTGGATTTGATATACATCTAAAAGTACACATATCTGTCATTATGGCTGAAGCCTAAATAAACAATACAAATTGTATGGTGAAACATAAGATTAATTTCTGAATTTCAAGGTTCTACTTGGTTGAAATACTTTATATGAAAAAAAGAAGAGAAAAATCAAACAGGATTAAAAAAATAGGTCAACTGAATCTGGGATTTCAAACATTAACATCCATCATTCATGGTTCATGGTTATTTCATGGGGTCATTACCTTGTAAAACAGCAGAGCTTATGTTGTTTTGACTGTCTTTCTCTCTTAACATATTTGGAAGTCTTTCAAATTCGACTTTAGACCTGATTTACATAAGTTTATAGTGTTTATTTCCGTTCTGTTACATCCTGTACTTTGGCACTCTTGTTTGAGGAATATGTTGCCTTTTTATCAATACTCATACAAAGTAGCTTAATGTCATCCTTCACTATGGTCTTAAATGTGTCTTTTTTGGATTAGTAGTTTTTTTCTGCCTTTCTCCAGTTTTTACTTCCTTTTCTTTACTCTAGTTAAATAACAAAATGAATGTTCTGTAAGTATAAATATGCTTACACTTTACCATCTTTGCTGTGAAATCCCCTCCATATTACAGGAACTTCCAGCCTTCTTCATTATTCTCCAAATGAAGCCTCTTAAAAACACACCATCTGTCATAATTGATTAACTTTTGTCCACTTATTATACAATACAGGATCCTTCGCAACTGTTCCCTGGTGGGATTTCTGCATTGCCTTGGCTAAAGTGACATCCAGCCTGAATAGTTATACATCAGCGCAGGTATCCTCACACCAACCTGCTCAGGCCTTGTTTGTACAAATGAAAGTATTGGGATGGAAATATTGCTGTGTAAAGTGAGATACTGACCATGATGCAGTCAAGAAAAGTCACTAGTGGCCACCATAAGTGCTGCAGAGCAGAATGAGTTCAATGATACGAGCAGTGAGTTTGAATTGCTGAAGATTGTACCTGCAGGCAATTGTGACAGAAGCTTGGGGTACATTGCCTTGCATATTCTGCAATACCTCCATGGTATCATGCATAGATAATTTCCATACTTGAGATGATTGTTTACCCCATACTTCATCAGAACCACAGGAACTTGAAATTCTGGGATTGATTAAGAGAGGTGTCTGCATACACTTCAACTATAGCAAATTCGAAAAGTATAGCAGAAACAGTGACCCATATTACAAGATGACTCAGGATGTTACTCCAAGTCAGTTTGTTATTCCACAGTAGTTCTTTGTGGTACAATCAAACAGTAACATTCAAAGGCTCTGTGTATTATGCACCCTCAGATTCTCTCTCATGAAAATTGCCTAGAGAGATATTTTTGATTTGTGGTGATCCTGCCTGGCCTGCTTTGCCTTTTCAAGCGATTGGCAGACCTTGCACTATTGGCTGCCTCACAATGCTAACTCCTAATTTAACCATGACTACAAATCATACACATAAGGCAGATCAGGACTGAAACAAGTGTGCGCTTCATGAAGTTACCAAAGACTGTGACCCAAATGCACAGTTTTGGAATCCCCCACTTGTTAGGGTTGCTTCAATTTTTGCTCCAAGATTTGCAGCAGTCAAAACTCTTGCTACTTTATGAAAGCTTTGCTGTTGGCTAGCTCAACAACTTCCCTCAGTCTTTCTGGTCTTTTTACAGATGACTCTGTACACCATGCTACTTTTCAGAATCATGCTGCCATAGATTTTTTTGCTGCTAGCCTATGGTCATAGATGTCAAGATTTTGACTGAATGTGTTGTATGAATTTATCTGATCACTCTCAATCCATATATGCTAGTATACAGAAGCTGGAAGAAGGTGTTAGGAGACTGCTATGGGATGACAAAGTGGACTGGCTAGGTCAGCTGTTCCAGCCTTTGAACATTTCTGGATGAGCTGAAAGGTTATTGCAATTAAGAATTTATATACTGAGAATATTTTTGTGACTTTTCATGATTGTGCCTTGCTTATTGCAATGTATGCACAAACCGATTAATAACGCAATTCAGTGCATGTTATACGTAAAACAGAAAGGGGAAAGTGTTGCAGAGCAGAATTAGTTAAATGATGTGAACAGCACACTCGAATTGCTGAAGATTGTACAGCAAGAGCTATGAGAGAAAGTTGTGTAAAAGAACTACAGAAACTGAGAAAGATACATACAGAAGAAATTGCAAAAACTGTGTCCCCGTCCCAAAGAACAGAACAGTCTGCTGTTGTAAGTAATTGTGCAAAAAAATGTATGCATTATGGCCTGCTGTACACTAAATTGCACATAAACAGAACAATTAGAAATTGCTAAGCAAATCTAAAACAGTATAAATATCTGTGCCTTTTGTCAGTAAATGTCCTTATAGCATCACACTGCTTTCAATCACCATTTCATAAAAGTTAAACTGATTACAAGCCATGCAATTTATTAAGTCCAATATTTAAAAAAGGAACCAAAGGGTGTATTTCTTGTATGAACTTTCTTGACAGTAGATGCTGCTTTAGTACACCCAAAATTTCTTGGTTTCCTGCTATTTTTGCATAGTATTACAGTAAATGCCTAAAACTATCTAAATAAAACAATTAGTGCTTTAACTATACTGGTAGTACACAACTTCGATTTCCTACTCTACATGCAACATGAAAATAAATTCTTCTATTAGTTAATTAGTATAAGTTACTCCTATCTCTAGAAAAGAATGAACCAATCTATGATTTGGCTAAATCATAAAAAAAGCTTTTAATGACTTAAAACATTTTGGATCTTCCATTAAACTTATCATTTAATAGTCAATAAAAAGGACACTGGTATTATGAAAAGAGTGAGTGGGATTCAAACATTAGGTGAACCACTGGGGAAGTAATGCTTTGCTTCTGTTTTCATGTCTTCAACACACTGCTAAACAAAAAGCAAACTCCAAACAGTTGTGTACATCATGGCAGATGTAGAACACTCTCTGTGTTTCTACATAATTACTTAGACTGATACCAGACAAGATTTACATGACTGCAAATGGAAATGGATAAATTATTTTCACAATTATCTCAGATTATTTCATGCTCTGATGGACATTCTTCATGACAGTTATGAACCTGACTGGGATCAGAGGTTAGGTGAGAAGATAATGCTTGTGGTGTCTGGGGACTCAGGGATTCACCAGGTCATTTTGCCAGCTAATAGCAACGAGGATGTACAGGCATTAAGAGACCATCAGCAAACAGTTTTACATATGCCTGCAAGTCTCCTGCTTAAGTCTGACGTGTTTCCAATCTGACTCTGCTGTTCAGTCATTCATAAAGTTTGCATGACATTTTTAAATTTAATAACCCTTCTCTGTCAACACACAATAATTTGGGACTCGGAAAAATATGACTGTGCTTGCCCCTCTCTACCTCCAGTCATAGAGCGCCTTGGGAAACACTGAGACTTGGACAAATGTAGATCACCATGTTGAAAGACGTTAGCATAAAAGGGTCTTAATTTAGATAGTCTATGGTCCAGGCAAGTTCATCAACCTAGGACTTTAAAACATCAGTGTTTTCTTCTCTGGGAGGCATTTGGTAAAGAAAAATAATCTCGTCCTTTGGGTAGGCTTCTTCCAAATATGCTCTGAAAGAGGTAGAGGAAACTATTTTCTCTTTTCTGAATGATCTGATTTAATTCTGTAATACTAGCAGCAGTTTGATTTAAAATGCTACAGGATCATGATTTTTGTGTCCCTCACTTTGATCATTTGTAAGGAAAAAAGGAAATTTACAAAATGGATCAGAACTCAATTTCTTATCAGGAAGCATTTAATACATTTAATAATCCTGCTATTACCAATTAATTTAATGGACTTAAAAGTATGAAAAATTTGGCCTATATATGAATCTGATCCCTATCGTGACTTTTATTAAGTTGCTTTCACTATCTGTGGCAAAAAGATCTGGGGAAAAGGTCCTGAGAAACGAGCCATTCTCGGGTCTTTTTGATGATCTCAGAAGTTGAAAGATGTGAAGTATTGGGTTTTTTAGAGATCACTGCACCCTGGTCGAGAACCAAAAGCTAAGACATGTCCTTTGGAACAACATCAAGTATGCAGTGTTTTCTACTCATCTAAAATGTTATTTGTTATGTGGGTATGTTTCAACCCACTTTGTCTCAAGGCCTGTGTGTTGTTTGATACTGCACTGTGTGCAGTAGATATAGCATTATGTGGATTGCAAAACAGCTCTGAGCCAATGTTTTAAACTGTGGTAGCACAATAACCATGAGTTGAGCACCAAAGAATGTGGCAGGTAACCACAAGCTATAATTCTGGCAATTACAGCAATGATATTTTGAGAGACTGGATGGCTGCAGTGGTATTTTTATATTACTTCTTAAGGTCTCTCTTCAAAGTTAACTAGACAATTTTGCTTAGCTGGGCTGGAATGAATCTTTAACTAACACTGGAAAACCCAGCGGGATGTTTAATTTCTGCATCTTCCCTCTGTTTAGTATGTCAGTGCATGGAAAGGACGTGCAACATCAATAAGATTGTATGCAAGGGATCTAGAATTTAGCAGTGCTTTTCCTTTCATTATTTGTATATTTCTTCTAAAGATTTTCATTATGTCTTATTTACAAGGACAGAGAAGGTAGATATTCTGGATTTTGCCAAGAAAAGCAAAAGAGCTAGTGTTTTTCTCATAGCTACACATATACGAGGCAGGAGAGGAAAAGCAAAACAAATATTATCACTTGAATGACAAGAGAACTTCATATATTGCAAATATATTTAGACAGTCAAATCAAACTGATACTTGAGGAGAAGGTGCTGCTGCCATGTGTTTAAGGTGGTAAAACACAGTTTAGTTTTTCATGGTAGTTTGACCATAAAGGCAAATATTGTGTCATTTAATTTTGGCTTCAAATGATCAGACAATAAAAATGAACCTGCTCAAGCCTCATTTAAAGTGATGTCAGTCCTCACCTTTGAATGTTTATGTATTAGCATGTGGTTATTTGTATCAGCCATTTAATTCATGCTGCACATATTGCCACTCCTACCAACTGTAGGATCACCACTGCCTCCCCTCCAGCTCCATTTACTGAAAAAACTCATGAAAAAGTGCTGCTGCTTTCCACCAGCTGCAATTACAAACTTGCTTTCATCTCATTTTTTCTCATTCAAGAATTGTGACCACTAAATTTGAGCAGTTCTTCTAAATTAAAATCCCTAGCAGATCTTCAAGGATAAACTGTTAAGCATGACGCTTATTCTTAGCAGATTTTTTAAAAAATAAAATGCAATGTTAATCTATTAATTGTATATCTGAACACGATGTTTCAGTTTTCATTGAGTATACTATTAATAATCTTTCATACATGTTGGATTTTTCCTCCTGAAGATTGTTAAAATAAAAGGAATCATAATATATTTTGTTATATTTATTTTGACCACTATTTGCTGTTTTATGATCTAGTAATGGCATGATGCATCATTTTTCTTGAGAAAACATCTAATTTTCTTTTTTCCTTTTTTAGTATGTAGTATCTTTTTTCCTCTGGTAAGAGTTATATGACTCAATGGCATGAATATATGTGAATATATATGAAGATGATGAAGCATAAATGATAATACTGCTGGGAGAAAGTAAATTGCAGAATTCATACTTTCCATGCAAAAGCACAGATGCATTTTTCACTAAGGGGAATTAGAAGATAAACTGGCTTTTATCTACGTCTTTTCTATTGTATATTCTTCTAACTGCCTGTTAAATACAGACACATGATTTGCTTTTCATGTAGTTTTCATATCTTGTTTTGTTCAAGTCTGGGATATATCATGTGATCAACACTAGTGTTCCACCTGTAAAGTTGGTTTGGGACTGAGGATTTGAAAACTGATGATTTTCCTTCCTGTAGTGACAACAGGTTTTTTATTTAATCATAGCATTGTTAGTTTCTATTTTTAAGTGTTGCATGAGTTGAAATAGAAGCAACACTTTGTTGTAGGTGCAACAGTGCTGTAATAATTTTCACATGTTATTTTCTTCAATATTATTTTTTAAACTTAAAAATATTAAGTACACAGAGAAACCTATCAGTGTTGAATAATCATAAAAGTACTGCTGATATGAATCTTGCTGTAAGATTTCATATCTTAATAGAATATACTGTCTAGATAGTGTGCCAGACCTCTGAATTCAGTGTGCCTGCCTTGAATTCTGCTCTTGCCTGAAAATTCTGACATTACTGAAAATTCCTGTATAATTTTTCAGAGAGCAGCAATCCACAAATAGAATTTTTGAAGCAGCCTTCTGTTTCTAAACAGCTTTTGGCTTTTGAGAGACATATATTTAGAAATTGCCTTAAGTGCTGTTTAAAACAAACTTTCCCCTCTAATACATATAGCATTTATCAGTAAGAATAAACTAACGGAAACTGTCTGCAATGTCTGAAGAGAGTAACCCTTCCCATTAATTTTCTTCAGTGCTTTGAATTTTGGAAGATACCTTTAGGATCTCCCGTTGTGAAAGAACAGCTTGTCATATCTTCTCTTTAGGTCTACAGGAAAACAATCACTTTATTTTTGGCCAGAACAATGGGGAGTATCTCCTTGTTTTAATTACAGCAAAAAAGATAGGGCCAATTGCAAAAATAAATGAAATGTTGATTTTTTATGTACTCAATTATGTACTTTTAGTAGCAGCAAATTCAAAGTGAAGCATCAATATTTGTAAAGAGGCTTGATTTTATTGAACGTGTCCTTTGTACATTTATGTACTTCCAAAATCCTCTTATGAATCAGCATGGTACAGAATTTGATAGATAAAATTATACCCATTGACATTATGATCTATTATATACCATGTAGACAATTTTATATTTCATAAAGCCTGGCAAATTCTTGTTAAGTGTGCAGAGTACCTTTTTTAACTGTGAAATCTTGCTTGGAATGAAATACACCCCAGTTAATCCATCTGTTTTTATTTTGTTCACCCACTGGATCATATCTCTCATACACAGAATATTATTTTTTAAATAAGCAAACTCTTGCTGACAAGGAAGACCATAATGGTTCTGCAAGAGACAATGTGGTCTGCTGTGTCAATAGTCCGTGCTTTATAGCTACTGAATTACACACTGAAAGAGATTGTTGCTTCAGGGGCTTGAAGACTGCACATGACAAGAATGTCTGCTTGCACTTACTGAAATTTTAGAAAAAAAAAAGGAAAATATCAATAATTTGATTTTTATTGCGAACTGAATTCAAAATTCTTCAAGATATACATATAACCTTATTCTTGGATATAAGTTCTGTCTTTGTTACTCAGATGTACTATTTCTGATTTATTTTGAATCCCGCATAATAACACCGTAACATTCCAAAATGCACTCAAACCATACCACAGCAGCATTTCATATCTACACCAGAAAACTCAAAGAAACACATAGTGAAGCCAGACTCCAGAGTGTTTATTTTATAAGGCAGCTTAAAATAATTGCTGATATTGTTTCATCACTAATAGATCTGAAACTTGATCTGTTTAATTACTTACAAAATTCTGACAGAGTTGAAAAGTAAGGTAATCCTTTCTATTTTTATCTTAATTTGGTCCAATCTTTGTCTCTATTTTTCCTCTCCATTCCTTCTAACTTATAATCAATCTCCAAATGTCACCTGTTTAATAAATGGTCATTCTAATAGGTATCTCCTGAAGTCACAGGAACCTGAGTGGCAGTGGAAGTTACTGGAGTGAGCCAGAAATGAAGTCAGATCTATGAAAAATGCTGTTGAAATTCCCAGTGGATACAGGAATCTTCTGTGTTCCCAAACCTGATTATCCTTCTCCTTCATCTGATCATTTAGGAGCATGCAGACTGGGGAAGGTTCTCCCATGTGATTTTTGGAGGTAACTGGAAATTTTGGAGTAGTTTATTCTCCATGAAGATGCCTTTCCCTCTCTGGGCAGGGGAAAGAATCAGATGTTCCCCTTCAAATATAAGTGCTGAAATCTGTTCAGTGAAACTCAGTTTCCAGTAGGAGAATGACATTTTTCTTCTTGTGCCACATTAATGTTTACCTCATCTCTCTGACTATCAGAAGTAGAACTCAGCTAGTAGAAAACACTTGGAAAAAAAATACCATGAAACAGCATAGGAGGGATAATGGAAGAATGTGAAATGAAACTTGATCGCAAATCTTTAGTACTTTGTTTAGAGTAAGGAACTTGAAAGTTTTTAAAATTTCCAAGCAGAAATCCATGAAAAGATCCATTTCTTCTGCTTAAATATTTTTTCCCAGCCAAAAACCCCATTTACTTTATGCCTTCAAATTTTTAAGAAAAGAGGAAAATACTTTTCAGGAATTAAATCAATTTGAGAAGAAGTCAGCTAAAATTAATTGTTCGTCTACCAGTATATAGTCTGTTTTTTAAAGAGATATATAAATACTGATGCTCTGTTCCTCACGTGAACTCTCTTAGAAAAAAGAAAAAGTTTCAGGTGGAGATAGGCAGGGAGAGAGATGTTTTGGGCTTAGCTTCACCAATTAAGCAGTGACCAGTGCTCATTGGGGTTTTATAGGTGCTGTAGCATCTATAAATTAGAGTAGGCCACTGTCATCAGGAGCTCTAGTTGTATCTGCCTCTGTGTTTGTTTTGTAATACATATAAATTTCATGCTGTTGAAATAAAGGCTATATCCATAATCTCTGTATATCTGAGCTTGGTATTGCTTACCACAGGAGAGGCCATTACAGTTCATGGCAGCAAATGTTACCAACTATAAATGATTTTTTGTTTTCATCCTTGTGCCATTGGCACATTTTGTTTATGTTTGAGCCACTTGCAGAATAAGTTATGTGGAAATGGAATTTATTAACACCGGGACAAATGTGACAGGTTGATTTGTAAGGTACAGCAGCCAAATCAGCTTCACTTATATATTAGGCAACTTCTTTTTTTTTTTTTTTTTTTTTTTTTTGGTGTATGAAACATAATGCTTCTTGTGAGTTGCTGGTAGAACACATCCTGGTGCTTTGTCTGAAAACCTATGTTTCATTTTAACTCTAATCCAGCAAAAATAAAAATTCTCCATTTTTGTAGCACCAACCTTGGTAATAATTAGTTAACTTTTTAGCCTAAACTGTATTTACATAATTTATTCACAAAGACACGATGTAACATTTTTAATTTTTCTACAAACCAAAGTGGTTTATCCTTTAGCTATAACTTATCACAAAATGAAGATGTGGAACAGAAAGAAGTAATAGAAGCAAAAATTTTTCCAGACTTTTAAAGAACAGAAAACAATTTTCTGTATGAATTACTGTAAATGTTATTCATCTTGATTTCACATTTATTTTAATTTATCCCCTAGAAACAGTCCTGACCAAGACATTGACTTAAGTAGCTGATATTGTAGACAGATGTTAGCTCAAATCTGCTTGGATTTGTTTTCTTGCAGAAATTTACAGATATGGACACACTATATAGACATCTAAGTTTTCAGAAACTAATGTGTTACAGACACACTTCAAGCTTTTTGGGCTCTGTGTTTGAAAACGTTTCTGCATTGTGTCATATCAATTTGCCACTTGAGAGCAGAAAGGGGGAAATGAAGTGTTACTGTCACAATCAGCTACTAGAACACATGATTTCACTTCTATATTAAAAGGTTGCATTCACAATTCCTGATGGTTTTGTTTTTTGAACTCAGAGGAAATAAGGGAAAGGTGTTATGAGTTCTGAGCATCTGGTTTCTGTTTCTAACTTTCCTTTATTTCTAAAAGTTGTTATGTACCAGTTTATAGGGCTAAGGAAGAACAAATGATATGACAGAGTAGCCAAAATGAATCATAATGTTTCCCTTCTAGTTCCCATTGTTTTTGGAACTACTGTAGGGTCCAATTACAATTGCTTAAATACTTCTGGCTTTTCTTGTTCTCTGTACAGGAAGAAGATAAATAAGGACACTGCTCATATTGTGGTAGGGAGGTAGCAACTGATCTTGCACAAGACTGCAATGACTTTGCAAATCCTCTCCCCTTCCTCACTCACTTCCATCAAAAGCCATCAAAAGCTTTCAAAGAAGCAAGGGGTTTAACAGCTGAAAAAGACGGGAAGATGGCACTTTACAGTTTCTGTTGTGATTCTACAAATGTTTCTCCAAACGAATGTATTTCTGTTTTTTGTATCAGAGTTGATATTTTACATTCAAGCAGCTACAAAGAAGATCAAAACTTGAAAGCACTTTGGATTTTTTATTGAAATACTGGAAAATGTGTATGTTTTGTTCACTTTATCTATGTTATTTGAATGCTACTTGTCTCTTAAGCAATCTCATTCATTTCTGTGGAATCCACTTTGGCTGCAACAAGGGGGAAATGAGAATGTAATGAGGTCTAAAGCCCATCCTTTTGGGTCTGCTACACCTGAAGTGTACTCACTGTGACTCAGTTTGTTATTAATCTGCTTCAGGACGCTCAGCCTCTTGTCTCTCCTCAGCCTGTTGGCTACTTCAGGTAGCTCAGCAGGCTGGTTTTATATACACCCCTCTCTTAGACATTAATTATCTTCATTCATTCTGTGGGTAACATAGGTTAGCTTAAATAACAGGATTATTAAGAATAAGAAAAAGTTCTTACCCTAGTAACATGCAAATTAAATTGCCCATTTTTTTCTAAAATCATCTGCTTTAAAAGGTGTTTGAATGTGCTTAGTGTTCCACTATTGACTAGATCTTGAATCTGGAACATTGCTCATACAAATAAAGTTACAAAAGTGAATAAACCTTTCCAACAATCTGACCCCTGGTTTCAGAATTTTAATAGTAAAAGTTCAGAGGGCTACTGATTAGGAAAATTCAATAGATTACTTCTTTTGGAAAGAACATGTTAGTTTGGAAGAAATATTTGCCTTTTCTTTTTGTTTATTTTAGCCTTGAGTAGCTTAGGTTAAAATTCTGTTTTCACTTTACCAATCTAATAACCAAGATAGGACAGTCTAAAGTAATAACAAAAGGGCAACACCCTGAGTAAAGAATCTGTATGGGGTGGATGCCTTCTCTAGAAAGATGGCCATGAGTACTGCTCATCCAACACCAACAACCTATCCCCAAGTTCATCTGCAATCTCCTACAGACTACAAGACTTCTCTGTTTGACTTATAGCTTACATGGTTTGTGGTTATTTTATTTACTCAGTCTTTTTAATTTATGTAATTCTCCCACAGGATAAAAATCTCTTGCATCATATACAAGCAGCCACGACATACAACTGAAACACTGTTTTATAACATTTAGAGTGAGGGTTTCAATGAAAAGTTCAGCTAAACACAGGGTTTAAATTAAGTTCTGACATCCTCCACAACAGCCTATGCACTGTAGCAGGACTGAACGTGGAACTGCAGCCCAGTTAACACTGTTTGACATAAGGAGTGACTCTGAAGGATTATAGAAGGTCTAGGAAGAAAAATAATGTATCATGGCACATCAATGTAGCAGAGGAATAAACACAGTCAGTGCCTCAAATGCATGCACTTGGTGGTAGCTGAACTTCCTCCCCTTTTTCTGTGTGTGAACGTGACTGCATCTGCAGCAAGAGAAAGTCACAGCAGGACATCTTCCCACGTGTGCTGAAGTACCTTACCATGGTTTTGAGGCCACTGCAGAAATAATGCCCCACATTTTTTTGGCAAGGAGCATAAGGACATTTTCCTGACGTCACATCTAATTTGGGTTTGACTAATTCCCCATTTTTAATCTATTCTTGCCTTAATAGTCCTCAGTTTTAATGTTATATTCCAACATCCCTCTATTCTACCAGGTTCCCAATCTACTCACTCAGCAGACCCCATGAGACAACTGAGATATTGGCAGGAGAGGTCCTGGATTAGAGGAATTTATTTTCAGGCATGCCTGTGAAGTGTCAGTCATGCTGTTAGCACTAGATAATCTGAAACTGGCAAATGTGAGGAAATTAAATTTAAAGCTGGCACTTGATCTTTAATTCACTGTTCTGCATGTTGTAATGATATAATTTTACAGCAGTGTGAATTAAGGTTGGAGTAGAATCAGACTTTAATCTGACTTATCTGGTTTTTGTCATTTTAATCTAGTTTAACAGCATGTTTAATTTGGAAGTCTTTTCTAGTCACCTTAGGGAATTGCCTAGTAGTACATTGCAGTATATGATACTGAAATCTAAAAAAAATATTTCATCAGGATCTCCTTTCTTTGACTTGATAGTACTTACAGATATTAGCACATACATTGGAATACAGTGTCTCTGCAAGAGCCATAGGCTGATTGAACCTTGGGTCTTCAGCATTGCAAGCAAAAGCCTCAGGTACATTGAAGAGGAACTTTTTGAAATAATTGTTAATGTTCTTGATGTCAAAAACAGACAGTGAAATGATCACTAGCACTAGAGTAATGTATTATATACTTACATTTTACAGATATAGTTCTGCTCATATTGTTTTCACAATTAGAGTTTATTAATGAAGTAAGGGCTCAGTACATTTTTCTAACCAGATATTTTCCTGGAGAGGCTTTCATCTGACCTCAACAGGTCATTTATTTACTAAACTTATTTACTTACCACTACATTTTTTTCTCCCCAGATCTCACTGTCAGTACAGTTGTTAAAATCCTTACCCTCTACCATGCTGTATTTTAACACAGTCCATTTTTAGATGGACAAGGGGAAATCTGCGCATTATCCATACTGGATTTCTGTCTGATTAGGTAGTTGCAGCTGCAGTAGCAGAAGGAGAGTGATAAGCAATATTCTAAAGGTCAAATGTTTTATCCTGTGTCTTGATCATAGACCTTGTCAGAGAATGTATTTTATCGCATATGGACCCAGTTTTTTACTTGAGCTTGGATCCCGGAGCAAAGAGTTGTAAGAAAATCTGTGCATCTGGCCAGAGCCCATCACGCTGCTGGTCTTCGCTTCTTGGCTGCTAAAAAGCAACATGAAATATCAGCACAACTGGGGACTGTAGCCAGGGTCACTTATGATCTTGCACTGGAAGTAGCATGTGACATAGGATGTTTGAACAGGAATAATTCCTCTTTGGTCTGTGCCGTAGAAGTAGAGAGACAACCTTAGAAATGAATGGGGACTTCATAGGCTTCACAGACTGAAATTATTTAGTGAATTTTTCCAGGAGTACCTTAAAGCAACAGGTACGCCTTTTTAACTTGGGGGTTAGTTCCCAAACAAAGGAACAGAACAAAATTTTCCATAGATGTAAGCTTGGAATTACTCACCAAGGCAAAAAAGGCTGTCTGGTTTCAAATGAGAGTTACAACCTGACATTGAGCTGTACTACTTACCTGTGAACACAACAAATTTCTATTTAAACATAGGTTCAGGGGCCAAGTATGAGGATGTTGGTGTAAATATTCCACTTCTATGATTCAAAGGCATTTTGTGCCCTCTGGTGACCATTTAGAGCTCCATTTTGCAAGAGTGCCTTCAACATTTTGGGTATCAGGACTGTACCAGTACGGTTGATAAGATTTTCTAGTCATGGCAGAGGCTAAACAAGTCGTTTATTAAAAAATTATAAGAATCCCAAAACAGAAGGCGGCTGTCTACACAGCCTTTTGTACACTAGATTCATGTGTACGTGAAAGGTTTTCACCTGACTTGTCCTAGGTTTCCCAATTCTATTTTGACCTTGTAACCAAAGCATGTAGAACTGATCACATGAGGTAAATATGAGAAAGAATTATTATGAGCTTTCTAATATAACCCCTCAACACAAAGGAATTTTGTCAAAGTACAAAAATTGAGCCAAAATAATAGCATGACTTATGTTACTAAAAGTAAGATAATCTCCATACCAGAAGATCATTAAATATCTCCTGCTTTTCATGTGTCAAAAGTTGAAAAAGTTCATTGGGGTCTTACACATGAAAATCTGTCCTACTGTGTCTCATGTTTGGAGGTCTCACTCAAAACAATGTGCAACCACATTTGGAAGTGAAACAGTGCCTGTTTGAAACAGTATGCAGAAAGACAACAACAAACCAAATAAAGCGGAACAAAATGGCTAGAACTTAGCTGGATAGTTGGAGTTGTCATCAATACTTTTGCAAAAGTTGTCATTTAGTAATAGGAACTTACTTATTCTTTTCATACAAAAATAATGAAAAAGCATATGGCATGTTGTCATACCACACCGAGGCACTGATCCAGTACCAAACTGGACTTTCCCCCTGAGATTTTCTTTTGCGATCCAAACACTACCCTAAAGTAGGAGAAGGAACCTTACCCACAACACCATGACTTTTCTAGCACTGCAGTGTTGTATTTTTACTGCAGTAGCCCTGATTAAAAGTCTGATATGTCTCTCTGTGGGCAATTCAGAGCCCCATTAGGTCAGCTGGATGGCTGCTCCTGGTTTTATTAGGTTTTGGATCACACCCTAAAAGAAAGTGGTCTGACATATTAAGACTAACAGAAAAAAAACAAAAAACAAAACCAACCCAAAACAAAAACAACAAAGTATGCAGTGTCTGTTCCCCAGTCTGCCAGTCTGCTATGGATATGCTGTTGCCTTCTGGGCAAGCTTCTCAATTTGAAAGAGTGTCAGACTATTTAGTTGTGAACATAGTTACTTTCACTAGTAAAATGTTTGGACGATTAATTAATGTTTGTAGAAAGTTTGTAAGTGTGTTAAAGATGTTAGAAAGTGCACAAAATTTTAGTATTTTTAGCAGGTCTATTTTTAATAAATCCCCCTTGATCATAATTCATTACCCCTCTGAGATTTCATCCAAGGCTTTTTAGTCAACACTTTCTCCTGCGATCCATATTAATTAGCAATATTGGTCTGTTGGCTCTATGGTATTTACCAATTTTCCCTCTGGTTTCAGAGCACTGTAATTAAAGCATTCCTAAGAGAACTGGTTAATGAATTGACCTGAAATGCCTTATTATAGATCCTACTCAAAACTTACTTTTAAAATACACTACAAAGTTTTGTAGAGTTTAGCTGAAAATCCACTGAAGCCTGAAGCATGATTCTCATTCCCAAAAGACAAAAGGCAAAGAAGCACAAAGCATAAATCCAAATTTCATTCTACCTGTGTTTGTAAATCAATCTCAGAATGTGAAGCATTACAAAAGATGGCTCATGTTAGAGGGGCTTTTGCTATGCAAAAAATTGCTTTCTAATCCTACTATTAGAGGTAAGAAAATATAATTCTACTCTCATCTGAAGCTCCAGTGATTTCATTAAAGTTCTCATTACAGAATTAACATTTCATTCTTTCTTTATTTATATCACCATTTTTGATCTTACTTACCCTCACCCTATTTGCTGATTGTATACAAGCAACAGAACAGGAAACTTTTAGAAGCAACTTTCTTTTTCCTGTCATCACCAAGACTCGATTTGCTATTTTTATGAACTAGGACTCTGGGTGTTTTGGTAGAAAGAAAATATAAAAATCCTGACAGAGGTCATCTTCTAGACTTACACACAACTTGGAACACAAGAAGCTTGGTAATGCAGGTCTTTTCCCTTCTGAAAATTCTCCAATTAAAATGAATAAACCCCATTATTTTCAGTATTTTTTTCATATTCTTGATTCTTCTTATAGGATAAGGAGAGGAGCAAACAGATGTTTATGGAATTGCAATGATAGAAAAGAGAAAGGGCCATTCATGGATAGATTTGCAGAGGGGTTAAAATAGTGGTAATATAATAAGTAGAAGTACATTCTCTTCATGCTTTGTGCAAAGTGATAAGAGAAAATTAAACTGAACATCGGAACACACAAAGCTTGCTGATTTATTTTATTCATTTATACATTAAAGTTTGAATTAATTATCAATGCCAATTAACATTAGTATTGGGACTGGTGCTGTTTAACAACTTTGTCACAGACAAAGGATCGAGTGCACCCTCAGCAGGTTTGCTGATGACACCAAGCCTTGTGGTGGCCGTGACACCCTGGAGGGAAGGGATGCCATCCCGAGGAACCTGGACAGGTTGCAGAGGTGGGCACATGCAAACCTGAAGCTCAACAAAGCCAAGTGCAAGGTCCTGAACATGGATTGGAGCAATCCCAAACACAAAATGCAGGCTTTGTGAAGAATGGTTTGAGAGCAACCCTGGGGAGAAAGACCTGAGAATGTTGGCTAATGACAAGCCCAACCTGACCCAGCACTGCGTGCTTGCAGCCGAGAAAGCCAAACATGTCCTGGGCTTCATCAAGAGATGCAACCAGCAGGTTGAGAGAGGTGATTCCCCCACTCTGCTCTGGCTTTTTGAGATGCCACCTGCAGTGCTATGTCCACTCTGGGGCTCCCAACACAATAGGGGTGTGCTGGAATGAGTCCAGAGGAGGCCATAAGGATGATCAGAGGGGTGAAGCACCCCTTTCAACAAGACAGTTGGGGCTGTTCAGCCTGGAGAAGAGAATGCTCTGGGGATACTTTATAGCACCTTTCGGTAGCTAAAGGAGGCTCTCCAGAAGGCTAAAGAGGGACTTTTGTCATGGGCATGTAGTGACAGGACAAGGAGTAATGGACTTAAACTGAAACAGGGTAGGTTTAGGTTAGATGTAAGGAAGAAATTCTTTACTGTGATGGCAGTGAAACAGGTTGCCCAGAGAAGTGGGTGTCCCACCCCTGGAAGTGCTCAAGGCCAGGTTAGATGAGTCACTGAGCAACCTGGTCTCTGTGTCTTTGCCCGTGGTTGGAGAACTGGCACCAGATGATCTTTTAGCTCCCTTCCGACTCAGATTGTTCTTTGATTCAAATGTAACTTTAAATATTATTCCTTTGGTCTCTGCTCAGGAGTGGATCAATTTTCATTTAATTATGTAGCTATTAAATTGGATCAATGTGGGTAGCTAACTCATACATTGCTTTGGTGCTAATAACAGATTCTATGGAAAAATGGAGTTTTATGAAAAACTGGCCGATACTTGAAGATGACTTCTCTATGCAATAATCTGAAAATACCACACACATTTATGGTAATCTACTGAAGTGGTATCATTTTTGTATAAATAGAAAAATTCTATAAGAGTACCCAAGAATTGGAGGGTGTCCAAGAGTGTGTCATTATTCTTAAGCATTATAAAGAAAATCTGAAGCTTTCATTAATGTTAAAATGTTAGGATATATTTTTAAATTATCCTAAATCAATGAATTTTAAAAACTGGACACAGATTTCAGAAAGATGAATGAGAAGGTGGTACCTTGTGAACTGTCTGTCCGACATCACAATCAGAGCTGAAAACATATTTTTCCTCCCTTAAATCTCCCCCAAAATTTGTTCCATATTTACATAGCTCAGTCCTCTAAGCTTGGTATTGAGTGTTCACTAAATCAAACTGAGTTTAAACCTTTTTTGAATCACAGGAATAAATACACTCAGCAGAGTAAACTGACTCTAACTTGGAGTTTGGCAGTGCAATTCTAGTGAGGTGGAATATTATATTCCTTGATTTCAATAAGAAAGACCAATATGTTTATAGTTAGATACAAATTAATTGTGGTGGCGAAAGTAATAGTTTTGTGTGTAGGCTTGAAGACAGCATTATGTGATTAATCCTGATTTGCTACAAAACCTGTTTCATATCTGTGCCTAGAATCTTGTACTGAACTAAGTTTTATGTCCCAGAAAGGCACGGAATGGTGACAGTGAACAAAAGTGCTAAGACCATAAATCTCACATGGTAGACAATTTCTTAATTAAGATATGCTTTCTCTATTCAGCAGGAACTCATTTTCCAGGACAGATTTTTAAACGTGTAGAAATCATATTTGCATTAAAAAAAAGGGTTTTGCTTGTCTAAGTTTTGTCTCTGGGGATTTGGGAGGGATGGCAGGGGAGGA
>JANRMJ010150782.1:36648-47760 GCA_025584955.1 Alethe diademata | reverse complement strand
AACCCACAAAAACCAAAAAGAAAACAAAAAACAAAACAAAACAAAACAAAAAACAGCCAACAGCAACAACAAAAAAAACAAACCCCAAAAAACAAAAAAAAAAACAAACAAAAAACCCCCCCAAAAAAAAACCAAAAAAAAAAACACGGAAATTTGTTAATCTCTTACAACAGACTGTTTCTCTGTATTTAAATAGAGTTTACCTTAGTTTTAAAAATAGCATTTAAAAAGGAACAGAGGAAGTGTTACACTGGATGAGTCAGTGATCCATCTATTTCTAGCATCCGATCTCCAAGAGAGGCTGTTAACAGGAGTTCTTTTTTTGTCAGATATATCTGGTGTCTGCTAATGACAGTTTTAAAACTCTGTATTTCTCTTCTACTATGTGCTTTTTTTTTTTTAATGTTTGCTTACTCATTTATTGTTTCACTATTACTGGCTATGCTTTCTCAAGTGCTGCACCAAGCACAACTGCATACCTTTACTCCAACTGTACTGGCTCTGAAGAGCCAGCAGTTGATATGTTTCTCCAGAAGTCACATTTTGTAAATTGCTGTTGGTCTCAAGAATTCTCTCCAGTTTCAGAGACAAAGACAAAATTTTTGTCTGGGAATAGTAGTAGAACTAAAGTTTTCTCACCAGAAAAGTTGTTTTTCAGTGTATCTGCTGCTGCTTCCTTCACAAAGTGGCTGACATGGAAGCTCTGACTGACAATATGCTGACCTCCCAAGAACAAAAGAAAATAAATCTCAGCACTGTGTTTGTTATCGAAACATCTACAGTATTGGTACAATCTCAAAAGCTGAAGAGATCAAGAGAATTTTTTAATACATCAATCAGTTCTATCTACAGTCTGAGTTCTTTACTTCTACATATATTAATGCACGTATGCTCTGAAGCTATAATTTTGACTAATTTTGGCCAACAACTACATTATGCACCATATGGAAATAAAAAAAAATCCCTGACTGGTGGGGTTTTGATAGGGGAAAAAGTAGAGTCATCTTTTCAGAGACAACTTCTCCAGTCAAGTACCCTATTGAGAAAAGTAGACATCACTGGCTTCAAAAAATCATATTTATGCCTATTTTGGAAGTTCAGGCATATGTAAAATAGCAGCTTTGAAGTGGTAATTAAATTACTGGAAAGAGTTAGAGCACTTTTTTCTTTATCTGTTCCCAAACCCAGCACCACCTTGTCTTTCTCTACTCCTGTTAGCTGTAACGAAGTTTAACCAAGCATAGTGAAAAACAGAAACCTTTTCTCACAGACTTAGTTCTATATTCTCTGTAAAATATAGAATCTGCTTTCCATACAACCTCTTTTTAAATACTTGTGTTTACAGTTGGATAAAAAATTACTTTTGAATCTTGTAGAGAGGAATGATTAAGCTAAGAAATTACTTTTCTTTTATAGGGATCATATCATAAATACCTTATTACATCATTTTATTTTAATATCCCATCACTCATTATTAATCCATGCGTTTTGTTACAGAGACCAGATAATGTCCCCATGCCGAATTTTCACCAGATTGCTGTCATCTTTTTGAATACTATTGTATTGAATTCAAAAACCTTCAAGGCTTTCTTTTTTCTTCTTGTTTTTTTTTCCCCATATTTTCATTTCTTCACCATATCTCTCTTCCATTCTTCTTCACAAAAGTGGGATACAAGGACCTCTCTTATTGTTCCATCTCTCTTCACCCCATCCAGTGGAGACTTTCTGCAGATTCTCATATAGATTTAACATCTTTTTTCTCAGACGTCATCATATCTGCAGCAGTTGGACCATATAGATTAGTTTGCACTTTAGCTAGTATGTGGAAGACAGAAGTCTAAAGAAAATTTAAAAACCTCGCCCTGACTCCATTTTGTAATTGCTCTTGGTCCTTCAATGGTCTTGTTACTCCAAGTCCTCCAATTTACCTTTGTTGAAACTAATTCAGGCTAGCTCTGCTCTCTCTCTCAGCTTCCAAGTGTGTGTCCAAGGAAGCGACAATTTCACCAAGTTTAGACTGAACATAGAAAGATTCAACTCTAAGAAGCCACTCATTTTACAACAACAGTAACATTTTCAGGTTTAAAGCAGCATGAAGCATCACATATCACATGGATGATCTGGAAGAAGTCAGTAACCCACTAACAGCAGGGATCTCTGTCTCTGTTTCTTCTTTCGTCCCCCCTCTTTCTCTCCTAATCTACTTTTTCTCTTCTATGAATCTGAAAACCATGATGGTTGTTGTTGGGCTGAATGACCTGCTTTCATGCACACCTTGATTAAAACACTACTGTGTTACCAGAATGTTGGTTTCATTACTTTGTACTGATGCTGAAACTTGATTTGTTAGGCTTTGTTTAAGCTCACCACATAAGTAGTTTTCTTTTGATTGTCTCACTGGTTTTCTTGAGAATCTTATTTTTTCCTGCTAGCTTCCTGTGGATGTAGAAGCTAATTTACCTCAAGGATGACTGCTGTGCTTACTCAGCAAGATAATATTGCCTTTGGAACTAAATTCTAGAAAAGCAAGAAAAATCACAGAACTTACAGGTCTGAGGTTCAGAGGCAAACGCCACTTTTTTTTTCTTTTTTTTTTTTCTTTTTTTTTTACTTTGGTGTTATGGACATAAATTCAGCATTTGTGGAAAACAGACATATAAACACTAGTATTTAGCATATTCTTTCCTGGCAAACTGGGAGAAGAATCCATACTGATAGCAAATGCTGCAGTAGACTTTTTTTTAAATCTTGAGAGGTGGTAAAACATGACAGTAACAGCAATGAGCTAAAAGAATCTCTATAAAAGAAAAACAATTAGAGACATATACATTAAAATATATTATGTTTCTCTTATTTTCATTTTATGGGAGTACAGAATGCACGAGCTACAGTGGGAAAACAGCTGCAGCTCATTACAAACATGAAACATCAGGAATACTAATATATTCTTAACCTTTTAGCAAGATCTTCATACAGAATTAGTGTATCTGAGAAATATAATTCTTGAGATTAGTTCACCACAATGAAATCTTCTTCCATATACTTCCATTTTTCTTTTATCTACCCATAATCCCTCTTTCTTGGTTTCAAAACAAGAGGAAGAACACCAAACCACAAATTAGACAGCTTTTAGGCACTTTAGAAATACACTGCTTTTACAATATAATTATATTATGATGAAACTTTGTAGTTTGTAATGTATGAAGTGTTTAAAGATGTATATATGGTTTGAAAGAAAAGGGGATTTTAGTTATTTGAGTTGAAATTATCTTGAAAAATATTATTTAGGAAAGTATGAAGTTAATTTCTAAAATGTCTTTGGTATCAGTATGTTCCTTTATAAATAAATAAATAAATAAAACTAACTTAAATATTTCATCTTATTTCTTCTAATCTGAGAATTGAAAGAAAAAAATAACAATTGTACATGTGCAATGAATGATATTTCAGTGTTTTGCGTGCCTCAGCAAACTAAGAGTTTATCTGTTAGTAATCAGAAATTATGAAATCACGAGCCTCAGTCTCCAATTTCACACATTTCTTTTGTTCCACAACAGGTCCTTTGAAAACTAAAATTCTGACAATTTTTTAATACATTTTCACATTGGTCACTACTTAACTACCATATATGAGAGAACTGCATCCAGCTGGCAAAACCTGTATAAAAGCCTTTTAACTTTCTAACAACATTAATGAAGCAGATTTTACAGAGCAGGATCAGAGTCATGATAAGGAGAATTAGCCTGTGATTTGAATTAGAATCTCTGTTATTGTTTATTCACGTGTAAGTAATGTTTACAGCTGTTTGCAAATTCTATTCTGTAGTGTGTTGGTAGAATGCTTGATAGTGGTATAAGGGAGAAGGGTAAAAAGTGAAAATTGCTAACAAGATAAAATCAGGGGAAGGAATATTGTGCCTGATTGTGGAGATGCAGCAGAAAGGTGTAGTTTTCCCAATTAAGATGAATTGGTTTGATCTTTTTAACTTTGAGACATAGCAGTCTCAGTTTTATTTAGGATCTCCTAGGTAAGAAGACTGAGAACCGCCTCTTCCTTTTATGAAAGTATAAAGATCTTTTTCTTTCACACAGAAAGAGTTCTTTTTCCCTCCCAGATGATTTATTAAGAGTACAAATATTCAGTCTCCTGTGAAGTCTCCTAAATTGTTCACCTTTAAGCATACACAAGGATGTGATAACCTAATATTTTTAATGCAAAAATATGCAGAAAATGCACTTTAAAATACCACAGGGACACTTAATACAGCAAAAAGAAATTGGAAAGGCACATATGCATTTTGTTTTTCTCTTACTTAAGCCACCCTTGGAAATGGCAGGTTGGATATTACTCACATGTCATTCTGAACATTTTATACCTTGTTAGTGAAACTTGCTCACACATTTTACTCTGCATCCAGTCTGACAGTACACAAGCCATCTTGAAAAAACCCTTAAATTTTTTTTTCATACAGTGCTCTATTTTTTATTATTAATGCCTTTCAGAGCATGGGTTCTGAACGCAACTCTCACTACTTTTCTTGGACAGAACTACTACTCCTGGAGTTGTCAGCTCCAGCTGTGCCACGGAAGTCTAAAAATAAATGGATATGCTGCATCCTGGTGAGACTGTTAAACTCCTGTGGTGCTCATTCTTGCTCCTCGGCGAGCTGCACTAGTTCAGCGGGTCTAGAGCAAAGAAGATCCGCCCTACTCCCGTGTAGTTGCAGAGAAAGGTTTTGAAGTAGATGCCTATTTCTCGGGACTGGGGAGGAAACTTGTCTGTTCTTGTTAATCATGCAATAAAAAACATTAGAGGTCCTTTCAAGTCTGCAGCAGTTCTGCCATCGCATGGTGCCAGCACAAGATATTCCTGCAAAGACCTAGCTTGTGAAGGAATATATAATCAATTCATTCCTACAAATCAGTGGAACAAAAGTAACTCAGTGAAAAAACACTGTTTTTCCCCCAAAGCATACCCTCCTTTATTCCCTTTTTACCCATCAGTGTGCACCTTGTACACATGAGGCATAGCCAGTACAACTGCTGATGTGTCATTTATGTGGCTCTCCTTCTTCTGAGCATCCTTCTGTAGTCATTTTTGCCATTTTCTCCAAACAATGTGGCATCTCAATGTGGGCTTTCCCTATCAGGGGAAAGCAGCAACACCTTGAAATAAAATCAAAGCCACAGGCTCAGAAGAAATAAACTTATTTTCAGAAACGTAAAGAGACTATATTAGATGTGTCATCCCAGTAGTTTCAAAAATTGAAAAGAGGAGAGGGTCTTAAATAATTTCAGCAAAAGCCAACACAGTTAAAAGTAAGCACTAACTCAGTTCTCTGGAAGAAGGAGACAGAGAAAGCAGATAGTACCAGTTGCCTTTATAGAAATAAATGTGTTAAGTCACTTGAAATAACCATCAGTATCTACAGTTGAAAAAAAAAATTACAACAAAAACTAACATCAGTACTAAAATTCAAAAAGTTGCTTCAGGCTTTTAAAATTTGGTAATAGAAGGTAATACATTTTACAAACTGTCAGCTCAGTGATTTGACTTCAGCTTTATCTACTGCAAAGCAAGAGGTCAGGGTTAAAGAACAGCCAGAAGCCTCCTGCCTTTGGGACCCGCAGAGATGAGAAGGATCTGTCCTTCTGGACTCAGGGGAGGGAGGAGATGCAGCTCACTGCTCTCTGGAGCACTCCCCAAGTAGATGACTGGCTCCAGCAATGACAATAGTAATTATAATCTCAAAGATGGCAGAATAGCTGAAACAGCATGGGACAATATTAAAAAAAGGAAGAATCTTCAGGAGCTATTGAATATCCTTTGGAAGGCTAAGTGTGCTTGCTTTAGAAGTTTTCCTGAACAGTGAATAGAGGGATTTAAGACAGCAGGTATAAAAACATGCATTGTTGGAATCTAAGACAGTGGAAAGCAAAAACCATGAATCATCATTAGACATTATAAGGAAATAAAGTTATATGTTCTGAATTCAGATGAAGCCCTTGACAGAGGCAGTGACAGCTACTGAAAAGACAGCAGAGCTCTCAAGTCTTCCTTATAATGATGGCACTACAATTGGATTTTACATGAAGCATAGTCTGCTTCCTCTTTAGTTGTCATTTCTGAATCAGCTAGGGGCTGACACATTGCTGCTCCAACAAATAACTTATCACTGAGCTTACAAAAGGTTAAAGTTCTTTTTATTTACAGATCACAAACCAGAGAAGCAGTGAGAGGCAGTATTCACAATCATTTCTTGAAACTGTGTCCCTAAAAACTGAACTGTGAAACAGGCATTTAGCCAAGGATGTTGTTAGTATGCACTCATGGTGGCACCCGTGCAAAGGTGTGCTGAACATGTTCTCATCTGCCCTGCTCCATGGAGAGCAGAGAGAGGATCATTCCCTTCAGCTCAGGAGCAACCCTGTATATCTATAAATGCAGAAACAGACTTGCCTACAGGAGGCAAAAATGAAACAAACAAAACATCACCAACATAATAAAACCCAAACAAATTAAACAACAACAAAACACAGTACACACAGGAAAAAAAAAAAAGAAAAATTCACTCAAAAACCAAAAAAACACAACCAAAAAAAAATCCTCAAAACAAACAAACAAAACAACTCTCTTTGATAAAAATAAGATAACTATATAACAAATTTATTCTAAAGTTGCTCTTTATAGAGATCTAGTCTGGGTTATCAGAAAACATTTTCATATTGTTCCTTGCTAGACTATGCACTGACCCTGTATCTCAGGTTTCAGCATGTAAATGAGAATGAAGGAAATTTGCTCCAAAATTTCATCTGTTGCCTAGTATAGCAACCACAAATCTTTTCAGGTTGGTATCATTGTTTCCCACTCCCATCCCATCTGTCATCTTTTCCCCTCACTGATTTCTTCTCTTTCCCAACTTCTTCCTTCATTGAGGAATAGAGCAAAAGTTTCATATCTTCCTTTGGAATCCAGCTAAGCTTCTGACCCTCTCAAATCTCTCCAGGACTCACAGCATCTTCTGTCTTTTTCCACAGGCAAATAAAAAAAGAACAAACAATAATTAAGTTTTTAACTGTTGCAAGACAGTGACAGGAATTTACATCTCTTGTCAAGAAATTTCAATGTGGAGGATGCAAATTGTGTAGTAATAATCACAGCATAAGACCAGAAGGAATCATTGGATTATTTTGTCTGACATTTCATGTACCATAAAACATTATACTTAGACCATTACACTTTGTTTTGTTTATGCCTTTACAAAAGTCAGTAACTTGCATTTGATTAAAACAAATATTCTCAAAAGGTATCTGGAAGAAATATAGAAATGCAGAATTTCTAATTTCTTTTGATAGTTTGTTCCACAGTTAACTATCCATTAAAATCACTACTAACCCCAAAAGTTTATTTCCGGGATTGGCTTTATTTTTTCTTAACTGCAGCATCTTACTATTGGTTCTTGTTGCAACTACAACTTTTTTTCTTTTTCTAAATGAGATTTAAAAGCATTTAAGAATACAGCGTGTTCTTACAAAACAATATTTAAACATTGTAATTAAACTTCATGTATAACTTCCTTTTGACAGATAAAACTGTGAGAATATCCTAATGAAGTACATCTTTCTACACTCCTTAATTTTTTTCCTGTGGCTTCTTTCTGCTCCACTCTAATTTTTTAACGTATTCTTCAAAATACAATAAAGTGAATCCTTCTCCAGTATGAGCTGCCCTACTGCAATATTAAGGAATAGTATAAGACATTGGAGAATTATAGGTAATGGCTTCAAGAGTGCAAGAAAACAGTCAATGTTATTTGGCTGTTAAAGTGCAATACAGGAATTCAAACATCTGGGATTTAGTTTCCACTGCACTGAAGACTGCAATGTAAATTTGAATAACTATTTTCCAGAATTTTCAGATCTTGTTAGACCAGATGTAATAACAGCAAGTAGGACCTTCTCTTGAGTATTGCAACATTTAATTCTTTATTGGTTCTATGTTCTTTGGCATCCCCATCTGAAAATCTTCATTAACTTTCATTAACATTAACTTTTAACTAAATTAACTATCACATATATCATCATTTTTTTTTTAATATGACATAAATATAGATATTCTAGAAATCACTGTTAAAATCTCTATAAAGTATTTCATTGTAGCATAAAAGAATAATCAGTAAAGTTGAAGAGAGATAATAGTGGTTCTCTGATTGCATACCTGAAAACTAAAGGTTTGGAAGTCAGAAAGAATTCTTAAGAGGAGACTCCATCTTCCACTTTAAAAACAAGGTCCAATTTATTTATGCATCTCCACTCATTCAGTATAATTCTTCTACATATACACAAACAGAAATACATATTTATGTGCAAATTTTAATTCCAAGGTTGGGAGGCATAATGGAGCCTAATTTTATTATGCTAGATAATTTTCCTAGAGGTGCATATTGATTTCACATTGTCAAACAAACTGCAAAATACATTATAACAAAACAATTAAAACTGCTGATAATTATTACAATTAACTTGCTGCTTCATACTAATGGAATGTTCAAGCATCCGAGAATTCCTGATTATCAGAAACTAATGGATGTTCAGAAAAGGATGTCATTTTCTGTAGCAATTTGTTCTTGGCCAATTTAATGTTCCCTCAAAACAGTTTTCCATTCCCTAATGTCTCATTTGTGGCTTTACAAAGGACAGAATCATGACAGTAGTGTTTCAGAGCTTATTTTGTCTTCAGAAGTCTCAGGTCTGCTCACTTTGCTGTTATGCCAGGAGCATATAATCCAAAACAAAAGAACCATAGAATCATTTTATACATTCATTTGTTAAACAGAGCTGTAGGATTCTCATTTAAAGAAGTGTTAAATGTGAATTAATTCTACTGAAGTGTAAGAGTTTTGGCTGAAAGAAGAACACTGATTCACTTTATCTAGCTATATTTCTCTGTCATGTGTGCACTTTGGCTGTGTGAAACCTCCTTATTATACAGCTCTTGATCCCCACTGTGCTTCTGTAACACTTGTGATGCTGTTCCAGTGCCTGAACATGATGCTTTTCTACCAAGCACTCAAGTGGAGTTTTGCTATTTAAATCTGACCAGTTACTGCAGCAGCCCTTTGATAGAATGAGCAAGCTGGGAACAGCAAAGGACAATCCCTTAAAGCTTACTTCTGTCCACATGCATTTTTTGCACTTACAGTGCCAGATTCACATCAATTGAATGTTGCCCTGAAGTGGAATATTTTCTGCAGGGATTCATACAGCTGGTTTGGCAACCATTTTATTGTGCCAATGTTAAAACTCATGATACAATAATTTGCTTTATGAAATACTTTTATATGCTTTTCAATAGGGAGCACTGTGATCAAGGGGTGGCATCAACTCTATAGGACACCTCTTTTACAGAACAGAACTTTTCCAGTGACTAATATCTTAGGAAAATACATATCTCAAAAGCTACCGTTTCTGAAAAACCATGAGACAATTAGATTATTTTATGAGATTTGTATTTCCAGTATCTTCATCTTCTTATTCAGAGAAATAAAGTAATTGACAGGGACAAACAAGTATTATTAGTCATTTCTTCAACAACATCCACATAGTTTTGTGTATGGAAATTACCGGAGAACATCTTGTGAATGTCTCTTAGAAATAAACAACACAACAAAACAAATAAGCCATCACAGCCTTATGAAACACAGTCATAGAAAACGTAAAAAAGTGAGAAAAGTTTTGTATTCCTTCATTAGAAGCATTTAAGATATGATACATTCTGAGAATAACAGTCTGTCTTTGAATTTTTAAATAAAATTTCCAATAAACTGGGGCAGAATTTCCAAGGATTACTTTAAGACCTTTAATCTTTTTTTAAAGTAGGAAATATATTAGTGTTTTGCTGATTTTTAAAGCAGGAAATACCCTAGTGCTTTGCTGAATCAGGGCCTAAAAGAGCAATCCAGTCACAGTCTGGGACAAAAATATCACAGTGTGTAAAATATCCATAATGTGATTAAGAAGAAAAAGGTCATTTTGAAGCTTAAAAATATTTAAGCGTTGAAACTTTAAAATGTTTCCACACCCAGGGTAAGAAATATCTACCTTCACTAATACAGTCACCAGGTAACACAGCTTAGCTAATTACACAGCCTGAACTGCTTTGTGTCACTGGGGAAAGAAGTAAGGAGCTCCTAAATCTGTTTTGGTTTTAATGGCTGAGCAATATTTCTTACAAAACACCACAGCTAGCAGAGACTGAAGGCAGAAGTCCTCATCATGTCAAATTTTTTACACATATCTGGAGAAGGAACCAAGTATCTCTGTAGTTCTGTGGTGGGCATTGTTTGGCAAGACAGCACAAAGTGGGGAAAGATTTACCTGCAACTGAGCAAAGGAACTGCTGCTGTACCTGATCTCAGTGAAAAACAAACTTTTTTGTAAACAATAGGAGTGACAAAAAATAAATACATATCTGTCAGGAACTTCTCTTCCTAATGGGAAGACCGTATCATCCTGAATATGGGTGTTTTTTATATGTGGGAAACACATAACAATATACTTCTGCCAAAAGGCTTGAGCACCTAATTATTGTCACTAGCTCTGCTATATTGGAGTTCAGTGCATCACATGAAATCACCACATAGCTGTATATTTCTACTGAATTACATAACAGAGCTATGATTTTGACTACAGACTTTAGCTGCTGTCACAGAAAAAAAAATATTTATTTATTTATTTATTTGATTAATTTATTTTATTTTTTTTCCTCTCACTTTAATTTTAAAATGGAGAACTAAAATCCCAGTGAAAAATTAGAAAAGGTATAACTCTTTTTAAGGACTTTGGAGTACTCTGTGCTAGGATACAAAAGATTTTATTAGCTTCTTCTCAGAATAAACGTGGGCTCATATCTTTAGCAAATATCTGAGGATAGATGAATTGTACTACAGTTTCTAGTACAGTGTTCTTTTATGGTTTTTTTTTTTACTATGGTGTCTTCCCACTCCACAGCCAGGCTGTCATAAAGAGCTCCTTAGAATGATTCACGTTTTAATAGTACCATGGATATGTAAAACATGAATTAGACTTACTAAAAGAAATAGAATCAGAATGT
>JANRMJ010150782.1:0-36548 GCA_025584955.1 Alethe diademata | reverse complement strand
CCATGGATATGTAAAACATGAATTAGACTTACTAAAAGAAATAGAATCAGAATGTGAAGCAGACAAAATACTTTGTCAAGGAGCTATGAAGTTCACTGTAGCCTCCAAAAACAGTTCAGCTCCTGGGCTTACTACTTCACAGAAATTGCACAAGGTACCAGACAGGGCAAATAGATGCCACACTAACATTCTCCTCTGCTGCATTCACTTAAACATATCCTAGGTTCACGAGTTTGTCTTGCTCAGACAACTTATTTGTGTCTGCAAAACATTCATTTTTTTAATTTTTACTTTTCCCTAAGAGATTTTCCCATATATTGCCATGAATCAGATGGCAGATGTAAGGCATAACATCTTGGTTCTGACATTTCAGTACTCTTCTTAAACCTGAAGGCTATTATCACATTCAAGAATCTGAAATGCTCATAACACACATTTTAATTCTGGCTATATGACAGACCAAACTAGGAATGAAAAGATGAAGATGTGTCATCACAGATCTCTGGAAGAACGGCAGGAGGCATTGAAGATAAACACAGTAACAACATGTCCCAGCCCAAGATTTCAGCTGGAAAATGAGAAAATGAGCAGAAAGATCAATTCAAGTCCCAGCTGAGCCATATGACACTATTAAGCACAGAGAAAAGCTTTATTTCCTAATATCAGGACAGTCAAAAACAGCTTCAAGAAATGAGCTTTTAATTTTTCATTGTTTACAGAAGAATGCCCCTCCCCCCCAAAAAATAAAATAAATAAATAAATAAAAAAGCAAAGAACACATTAAAAAATCCTGAGACTGTTGGCAGGCTAAGCTAAAAAGATTGCTAACTGTTGGTAAGTGGAAAAAAACTCTTTTAATTTGGGCATTTTATGAAGGACACAATTAAGTAAGATAGCTGAATGACTTTTTACCTCCTGTGGTGAATTTTGAACACCTGAAAAAATAAATCTTGTCATCATCTTAAGCAGTTTGTGGTCAGCTTTGTAGATGGGCTGAAGCATGTGCCCTGAGAGTGTGGGACAAAGACACAGAGTCAGACTAAAGTTTCTGGCTTCCCCACTGAACAGATGTTCAGGTCGAGGAGGGGAATGACACAGAACTTTTGATAAAGTATTTGAAGCAGAGAAGTATTTTCCATTGTTCACATCATTTCTGGAGGCACACAGAAAATTATAGGTCTCCAGCAGGAAAAAACTTGCCTTTTAAACACAGGAGTGTTCATCTGCTGGGTTTTTTAATGGCCAAAATATTGATGACTCACTTCAGAAAAAATGTGATGGATATAAGAGTAATCAAGCAGTGAGTAAACCTGATGAGTGCATTTCACATCTGAGGCGTGTTTCCTTTCTCTGTCCCAGGCTGAAGTAACTATGAATTATTTTAATTAATCTGCCACAGAATGCCATAGCCTAAATGAGTTCAAAAGATTTCAATACAATCCATAGCACATCACAAATACTACCTTCATCTATGGTTACAGAAATAATCTTAAATCTGAGAGATATGTAGATAAGATGACAGGTGTAGCATAAAAGAAAAAATATAATAGAAATCAATTACAGTCAAGTAATTTTTCTTCCTCAAGCCAGCTTTTTATAAAAGATAAATTATTACAACAAAAGTGACTGTAATTTCCTTAATGACTGAAAGATCTACATATTTTCCCTAAAAACTAAACTTCATTCTTTCAGTGTAAATTAGAAATAAATTCTCTAGTTTTCCATGATTGCTATAGTTCATCACATTGAAAACTGTGCCACCTGCACCAAGAGAGACACATTCAGTAACTCATGTCCTAAACAATCAGATATAATTAGTATGATAGTCACAATTAATATGATGTTTTCATATGTAAGATGAAACAGGCAGATGGGGACAAGAGTCTCACATGCATCTGCTATCACATAATAGGAGCTCTGCAAAAGATTCTTTTTCCAGCCTTCCTATTTACATATTTGATTCAGTAGAATCATAGAGTCATAGAATTGTTTAGGTTGAAAAAGAATTCTAAGATCATCAAGTCCAATCATAAACCTAACACTGCCCAGTTCACCACTAAACCATGTCCCTAAGGGTCGCATCTAGACATCTTTTGAATACCTACAAGGGTAATAACTCAACCTCTTCCCTGGGCAGCCTTCTCCAATGCTTAACCATGCTTTCACCCTTTTCATTAATGTCCAACCTAAACACTTTCTGGAGCAACTTAACACCATTTCCTCTTGCCCTATTGCTTGTTATCTGGAAGGAGACCAACACTCACTTTGCTACAACCTCCTTTCAGGTAGTTCTAGAGAGCAATAAGGTCTCCCCAGAGCCTGCTTTTCTCCAAGATAAACAACCCCAGCTCACTCAGCCAGACCTCATCAGATTTGTGCTCCAGACCCTCGACCAGCTTTGCTGTCGTTCTCTGGATGTGCTCCAGCCCCTCAATGTCCTTCTTGCAGTGAGGGGCCCAGAACTGGACACAGCACTTGAGGTGTGGCCCCACCAGTGTTGAATACAGGGGGACAATCCCTGCCCTGGTCCTGCTGGCCACACTACTGCTGACACAGGCCAGGATGCCACTGGCCTTCTTGGCCACCTGGGCACATTGCTTTGGGTTCAGCCAGCTGTTGAGCAGCACCTCTGGGTCCTTTTCTGCTGGGCAGCTTTCAGATACACTTCCCCCAGCCTGTAACAATGCAGGGGACTGTTGTGACTGAAATGCAGCCTGGTCTTGTTGAACTTCATAATAATGGCCTTGGTCCATTAATCCAGCCTTGTCCAGATCCTGGTTGTCCTGTACATTGCATAATGAAACTCAAGATGATCTGCTCCATGACCATTCCCAGCACCAAGGTCAGTCTGACAGCCCTGTAGTTCCTGGATCTTCCTTCTGACCCTTCTTGTAGATTTTCTAACTTCCAGTCAGCTGGGACCAGTAGAAGATCAATTCCCCCAGCAAAACTCTGTGGGACTTATATTTTCAAGTTTAAAAACAGTGTCAGAAATGCATTTATTGTCTGTGTATCATTTATTAATTGAACTTCTACTATTATGAAGAATTCTTATTGCTAATGATGTAGTCTATTTTATTGCTGAGAATGGTATTTTAACATTATTTGAAAAGACTGACTTTAAGATGGAAAAGTGGTGGGCTATATGATTTCTATATTTTATATTTGAAACAAGAAGATTACCTTTAGACTATTCCTCTCACTTCTATCTGAAAGAAGCTTTCATACACTTCTTTGGTAAAAATTGAACGTCAAAGTAAAGTATTCAGCAGCCTGACTCTGTATCCTGCTGTTACATTTCCAAGTCCTTCTTGCCTACTTACCTTCAGCCAGTGCAGATGGAAATATCTCCACAGTTTTAATAACAGGTCAATTTTTTGAGCTTTCATTATGTATGAAAGTTACACCCTGTAAATCTATCTCCTGCATATATTTCATGTCTCTCTTTCATGTTGAAGTTGTTCCACTTTTTTATGGAATAATTACCATTGGGTTACAGCAACACCCAGGATGACCCTTCACTTCTGGCAGTTTTTAAATAGAGATCCAAGATAAGATCTGATCCAAGATACTAAATAATTCACTCAATAATTGCTAAGAAATGAACATTTTCTTTGATTTTAAAATTGTGTTATTTTATTCTAAATATTACATTGGACCTTAATAAACTAAATACTGTTTTTTTGTGCCAGTATTCCTGGAAAACTGAGGTAATGTAAAAGCAGTAATCCATTCTTTTCATTATTACAGATCTGTTTTCCTTCAGTTACTGTATTCTCCCAAACTTAACAATGCTTATTTCCTGTGGGGTTTCTTTTGGGGTTTTCTTGGTTGCTATTTGTTTGGTTTTTTTCCCCAGTAATTTCTACAAACAGGAAGTAGATCAGTTTTGCATTATGGGTAGAAATGCATCCTAATCAAAGTTATTACAATATATAATATTTTCAACTTACTATATCAGATAAATTCATGTGAATTTGTTGGAATTGTATTTCCTAATAAGCATTCTATGAGACTAGAGCCTTGTATGAGGCACTACCATTAAAAACTCTTTATCAAGTTGCTTTTAGTGGTGTAACACCGGATCAAGTGGTTGTGAGTGACTCAGCTGAAATGAAGGGGAACCAAATAAAAGCAATTCCATAATGAAGGCTTTAAATTCAGAAGAGAAAATTTGTGGGAGTTGAATTGAATGTAACACAGATTCTCCCTAAGCCACAAGCATGGGAATTTTCTTCAATTTTCAATACAGAATGGAGGAAATTTGGGGAAAAGGACATCAAATCTAAATGGATGAAAATAGTGTCTTCAAAAGTGAGAAAAACAGAAGACCTGCAAAAAAGGAAAAAAGGGTAAAAAAATAGTAAATTTATGTGTTACAGGTCAATATGTTTAGAGAAGAAGTGAGAACTCCAAAAGTCAAGATAAATTAGATCTTGCAAAGGATATTAAACAAATACTGAAAAGTTTCTTATCCACATAATTAAAAATAGATCAAGGAAAATTATTAAATATAATCTAGATATGGCCCCAAAACTTGAATTAATATTTTGCCTCAGTTTTAAGTAAAGTTAATGGCACTAAGCATATTAGAAGAGGCAAGCTGCCTTATAAAAAACAGAGTCTGCAAAAGTAAATTACTATAAGTAGGGTGCAAAAAGTTCTGAGTAGATCTTCAATGTACCCAGGTCTGAGAACATTATAATCCTTGTGAGAAAGATTATATGATTTCTTGGGTAATTCTGTCTTTCAGATGAGTGTAGATTCTGAGTTTAGTCCATATAGTACCACTGCAGTTTTGAAAAGTATTATTTGGGCAGTTATTTTTATTGAACAATTAAAAAGTAATTTGAAGGAAATAATTATTTAAGACATAAAAGTATACAGATAATAAGGTAAAAAACCCTACAAACCCATAAAAATTGTGTTGGCAAGGATAATAGACTGCCTAGAGGTTTTTCACATATGATTTTAAATTAATCAAAGGTAAATTAAATGAGGGTGGAGTGAACAATGCAGACCTCCATGAAGAATTTGTTACCATAAATCATACAAAAAAAAAATAGCTGTTTAGAGCAGAAGGTCTTGCAATTTGAGAATAATAGCAATACTTTTAGCTATCAACTATCATTTCTATCATTTTGAAAGGACAAAAAAGAAAGAACTTAATTTGACAGCAGATAACTATGGGCCATGGAAGTGAAATGGTTGCAAAACAGGGATAGCAACAGGGAAATGCAGAAATGAGAAGGGGGGAACACCTTTTTTAACAGATTCATATGTGAAGTCTTCCACTGGGACAAAGTTGCTTCTGTCATTTGAAAGGTTTACCTTTGGATTTTTAGGGCACATATACCCAGCATATGCTATTTTAAAGTGACATTTAATAAATTATGTATTTTTTATCAAATGAAAAGCCAAAAGTAGAATAACAGATACACTTTGTTAAAAAGAATAACAATACAGATTTTTCAAGGTCATATTTAATCTTCCAAAATGGCACTACAGATAACATAGTAATAACACCAAAAAATAATATAGTGACATAAACTTATGCACAGAAATCAAAATTATATTTTGGCACTGTTTGAACATATATGTGTCTGGGATTGATGTCAGTTTCTTTTCTGAGTAGATCTGATTAACTATTTCCCACAAATTATTATTTATATAGAATATGAAACACACCAACACACTTCGGATTGGATTTCTGGAGGAAAAAAAAGAAAACAAAAAACAGACAATCTCTGCAGCAAAGTTTTCAACTCAAGATTCAATTACAAATTTACAGAAATGTGTTGTGCAGAGAGATGGTGTCAAGACTGAACAGGCAAAGAAAACACATTGACTACTTTCACAGCTGTTACTCTTATGCTTCTTTCCTAAGACAAAATATGCCACACATATCTTATGTACTTCTACTTTCACATTCCATGTCTGATTCCATATTTCAAGAGAATTAGGGAAGAAATTCATTTTTAGAGTTTACAGAATTCAAAACAGGGTTTAACAGCACTTGGCTGACCAAAAGGGAGACACAGTCTACCAAAATTAAAATAATTTTTCCAGAGGGAGTTCTAGTGTAACTATCAACTGAGAAATAATTCATAAGAACATTTTTCACTGACTATTCTTCTCAGGCACAACTCAAGAAGAGCATTCTGTTAAAACTTATACCCAAAAGCCCTTTCAATTTCTGAATACAAAGCTGAAAAAAATAAGTGATAAAACTTCCAAATTTTTTCATCTCTTAGGCTATTGCCTCTAGTTTCTTGATGCCAAGGGCACACTTGAATATATCATTTTATTGTCTGGAATAACTTACTTTGGTAAAGCTTTTAAAAGGAAAGATTATTTGGTATTCTGCACAGATTATTACAAAACCTCAGAAGACCCAGTTGAAAAAACACAGAAATGTTGTGTGAAGTTTCCTCTCAGGAAAATCAGGCCTACTTACTTCTGTTTTGCCACCATACCTTTCAATTCTTCCCTAAACACAACATAGGATAACTGCTTTGTCAGGTGAGTAGTTGTTTTCCAGCCCCCAAGACACAGCTCCATATTTGCAACAATCTAATTCAAAACCTTTACATCCCCAAATATTTTAAGAACAGACATGACTATGATATGATAAGTATCAGTCTGGTTTAGAATTTTACAGTATTTCAACGAAAAATGGCTGGTATGTTTTCTGCTGTTCTGCATGTTCCTTTATTCAAAGCAATTTGTTTATGTATTTGAATTAAAGAAGTAATTTATTTCTCTCAAGAAGAGTTCCTACCGCTTTTATAGGCTTCCATGGATTAATCACATGTTAGCTCTTTTTTTGTAGCAAGGTTTTCTGAAAATTAAACTGATCTACAGAGTCCCTCACAGTAGTAATTTAACAAAAAAGAATATCAGCAGTATCATATAAATGAAAAAAAGCATAATATAAACATTGTTTAGAGACAACATGCTATTTCTAACTCTAAATTGAACAATGGTATTATATGCCTTAATGACATGATAAATTAACATATCTTCAAATTCTCATATTAAAAATTATCAGAGTAAATTAAATAATTTTCTTGTGTTATTTTCACTTATGTCTTTTTTAATGAACTTTGCTGTTAAATAGTTATTTTGGTGATTAAAATGGAATAAATTCCTGGAATAAAGTACTATTCTGCCATGATGAACTATTCACAGTACCTTCATGCCTCTTGCTAGAAGCTCCAAAACTGCTACATTAAGAGTGTCAAGGATTTTTCCTGCTTTATTTGGCAGAAGTGAACTCCTTAAGAATAATATTTTTTCTGAGATGTTATTTTCTCTGCAAGTTCTCTGAGACTATTGACAGAATGCTCTAAAGTAAAAATCAATATGAGTTGCAACAGTTTTGAAAGAAAAGCCAAAAATATCCAAAAAATTAAAAACCATGTTGCTTCTTTCCTACCAAAACACTGTAACCAGTTATCCCTGCTTTTCCTGTACCTAAGACTGGGTGTGAATTACTGAAACTACAGTTTATGCAAAACTAAGTGATGGACTGGGACAGAGAACACCTAGGCAATCTTGACATCCTCAAGTCCATGGGTCTTGATGGGATGCATCCATGAGTGGCTGGAGAGCTGGCAGACACCATAACCACAATCATCTCTGAAAGGTCATGGTGATCAGTTCAGGTGCTGGAGGACTGGAAGAAAGCAAACATCACCCCAGTCTTCCGTAAAGGGCAAGAAGGAGGACCCAGGGAGATACTAGCCAGTCAGCCTCACCTCAATCCCCAGAAAAGTGTGGAATGCCTCATTCTGGAGGTCACCTGTATTCTCATGGATGACAAGAAGGTGATCAGGAGTAGTCAGCAAGGATTAACTAAAAGCAAATCATGCTTGACTAATCAAATAACCTTGTATGATGAAACAACCTGGATGGATGAGGGGAGAGAGCAGTGGATGTAGTCTCTCAGCTTCAGCAGGGCTTTCAACACTGTCTCTCCCTATATCCTGACCTAGGCAAACTCAGGAAGGACAGTGAGTGGATTGAGAACTGGCTGAACAGCAGATCCCAGAGCGTTACAGTCAGTGGCACAGGGATGGATGCTGGATGCCTGTCTCTAGTGGTATCTATCCCCAAAGGTCAATATCGGGCCCAGAATTGTTCAGCTTATCCATCAATGGCTTGGATGAAGGAGCAGATGCCTCCTCAGCAATTTTGCTGATAATAGAAAGCTGGGAAGATATTGGTTAATATCCCAGAGTGCTGTGCAGCCCTTCAGAAGGATCTTGACAGGCTGGAGAGTTGGGCAGAGAAGAACTGTCCAAAATTCAGCA
Organism: Alethe diademata; assembly: GCA_025584955.1. Classification (NCBI taxonomy): domain Eukaryota; kingdom Metazoa; phylum Chordata; class Aves; order Passeriformes; family Muscicapidae; genus Alethe; species Alethe diademata. Next base: position 28,233 of record JANRMJ010150782.1, on the reverse strand, counting down.
AAGCAAGTGCAGGGTCCTGCCCCTGGGTAGAGTAAGAGCAACCCATCAGTACAAGCTGGGGGCTGATCTGCTGGAAAGCAGCTCTGTGGAGAAGGATCTGGGTGTCCTGGTGGACAACAAGCTGTCCATGAGCCAGCAGTGCTCTCTGGCCAAGAAGGCCAGTGATAGCCTGGGCTGCATTAAGAAGAGCATTGCCAGCAGGACAAGTGAGGACAGGCTGCCCCTCTGCTCATCCCAATCTGAAAAGACTCACATGACCTACTGCAAAACAAATGAAATTTCTTTATAAAGTAACATCCTGTAATCATGGCCCCAAGAGATTCAGTGGGAATTTTATCTTTGTTTTCAATGGTGTCAGAATCTCACTCATAATAAATAGTGCTGGTAAGGGAGGTATAAGAAATTCTGCCAGGTGAATTAATAGTACTTTGCAGCCTAGTTGCTGTAAAATAACCTCCTCCAGGCAAGGAAACTCTAATTTTACAAGGGGACATGAACACAGGTTATAGAGACTATGCATGTTTTTTTTTCCACATATATAATACTGCTGACTTTTGCTTTATTGGAGTAAAGGTCTGATTATCCCCAGAGATATCTCAATGTATTTCTTAAGACCAGACTTTAATCCCTCTGCTGATCCATCATTTCTTGGGTCTATTTCACTTGACAAGGCCTTGACCAAAGCCATAGTCCAAAATTCTATAATCAGGAGCTTGTAATTTATTGCTCACAAACAACTCTAAGACCTGTGCTCCCACCTATGAACCATAGGTCATGAATCTTGGCATCATATAAGAGCTTGATTGCAGATAAAAATTCTCAGATTACTTTTCAGATCAACACATAAGCAGACACACTACTTGTACTGCATACACTTCGTTTTCACTTGTTAAATAAATTCCATCTGACCTTGATTGTGTGCCAGCTGAAGTATGCACACAGAACAAACATGGAAACCATGAGTATAAACTCATTTATTGCCTTCAGGATAATAGACTTATTTCACTGCTCTGGGTAGAATGTGTTCATCCAGGAAAGCAAAGGAGAAATCCCAAAAGGTAGCCTTTTCCCTACTCTGCAAAGCTACATTCCAGGTCCCCTCCCACTGAGCATTTCTGGTGCTCATTTGGTCAAGTATGCTATTAGACGCAGGAATAAATCTAATAGCTTAAGAATAAATCTTTAAAATAAATGTAACCTTTAAGATCACCTCTAGCTCCATGCTGAAAGTGTTCATTGTGGAGTCTAATTTTCATTTTTCATTTCTAGCTTTTCCCACTGTTCTATGGAGCTTGCCAAATTTCCTCTTTTAAAGTCATCCATACCTATTGTAAAGTGTGTTTGAAAGACCCAATAGCAGGAAGAAGAAAAATAATTTAAACATAAATCTATCTGGTCTTGAGATGTAAACTGTATTTGAGGCTTTTTTTTAACCAGTAGTTGGTGTGATATTAAAAAATTGTATGCTATTAATTCACATATGGTCATATAAAAAGATCTATTTTCAAATGTGAAACTGAGCATTCACTGTATTGTTAAATATTTTTCTGTAGTAGCTACACTTTAGTTCTCTTTCATCTTAATTTTTTTCCCTGATAATACTTTTGTGAAATGCCATGCTTGTCACTTAGTATGTAGTGCACTTTCAACATGCATTGCTTGATAAATACAGAATTAAGTTATTTTAAAAACACACACAATGCATAACTCATTACTGGAAATCCAAAATCTGTTTATATTGCTTTGTGTCTTCTGATGGCTAATAGTCCCTGCAACCACAGTATACACAATTTAGAGGTTGAATTAAGTTTAATATTTAGGGTTTACTTTTCATTAAGTACTACTGCAACAAGGGCAAAACATTTACTGGAAGAATGTAGGATTTCTTCATTCTACAGTTCTGTCACAATTCATTTCCCTGACATCAAGTATAAAAGAAGGTCACTTTAAAACAAAACAAACTAACTAACTAAGCAAACGAAAAGAAAAAACAAAAACAACAAAAAAAAAACAACCAACCAAAGAAAAATATTTTAAAAAGCAATAAGTGGTAGAAAAAAGGTTAAATGATAATAATCTGATGGCATTTTAACTGATTATACATCTCTACATGAATTAAGCTACTTTGATTTTCTCTCTTCATGTATCACAATTGCATTCCCTGTTTTAATGTCATATCGCTGCTTATTTTTACCCCTCCCCTTCATTGTTCTCACTTGCTAATGTCAACTCCCTTCTTTTGTCACATTCCGAGGAAGATGCCAAAGGAAAGCATCATTAGCACATACATAAGTCTTCAATGACTGAGTTCCCATCACTGGGAAAATCAAGGCACTGATATTTAAATACAAAATCCTTCATTTGACAAAGTCAATCTGGCAGTTCTTTACCTTCCAGGAAAACTGAACTCCCAGTCTAAAACAAAAATGAGGCTTTTGGATTGCTGGGGGTTAAACCAAGCTGCTAGGAAAGCCAGAGAGAGGATCTGACTCCCAGTTGCCTCTGCTAGAGAAATTAATCCTGGAATTTAGCATCTGGATTCTTCAACTGCCAAGCTTGCCCCAGTTGTGTGTTTCATTGCTGGGCTAGATTAAAAAAGAATGATGAGCAGGAGCAGGTTCTGCTCCATCGGTGACAAAATAAAAGGAGAAAAAATATCACAAAAAAAAAATCTAGGAACAAAAAAGACTTAAATCAAATGTGTCTTGCCATTGCATGCGTATGCTAACCCACACTGAAACAGTGCCCTGCTTTAAAGCTATGTCAAGAAAAGTCAGCCATTTCTGTCAATTTGTTTTTGCAAACAGTGTGAAATTTAGAGGTGGCAAATTTGTGCAGGTTCAAACTCCTATTAGGGTGTCAACTGTCAAGTTTCTCTTTGAGCATGCAGGTTTATAAAATGCATTTTCTTTCAGGGTGAGGGCAACCCTCATCAAGCATTCCCCTCTCACACACACCCTGTACACTCATGGTAATGTGATTTCAAAATGCAGATGTGCTCCACCTGCTAAACTAAAATCCAGATATGGGCGTAGTTCCCCTTACAAAGTTCATATGAGATATTCTGGGGGTTTGAGCCAGTCTCATCATAGTTTGGAGTCCATCTGCAAAGCTGGAAGTGTATTCAGATTCTAAAATCCCTACTTGGTAATTCATGTCAAGATCCTCATATTTTTATTTGCATAAATTTAGGATGCTCAGGAGCACATTTTGACATCTTGCCTATCCATATGTTTTAACTGCAACATTTTAGATTCTAGCCTTACCCAAAACTCGGTAAAATTGTCCTTTGCTTTTCTTGTCCTCAAAACAAACTTTGAGAGCTTCAACCACACGATCAGAAGTAAACAAATCTGGACAAAACATCACTGATCCACCATATTTATGGTACAGATTGAATGAATCAGCCAGGTGTGGTAATAAAACTTGTTTTTAGAGAAGTCTTTCAAAGATAATAACCTCCCTGGTGAGGTTCTATCTGATTTAGAGGGAGGAAAAATTAATCCAGCTCCATAGTTTCTGTAAATAGTTTGCAGCTGTAGTTTTATGCTGCAAGATTACTGTGTGTATGCTACATCTAAGGGAGATGCTGTCTTGATGGCAGAAAATGTATCTCCTTGAACAGCTACAATCTGCCATAGGCAATGATAATTTATTTATCTGAGTTATAGAGAGGCCAGGACACATAGAAGTTGGTGATAAGAAAAAAATGAACACTGGGAGAAGTAACAGAATGAGAAGTCTATAAATGTTATTCAGTTCTTCTTGTTGATGCTGGAAGAGTCTGTAAATAAGTATAGATCAGAAACTGTGCTACAATGCTCAGATTAGCAGATACCCTGCTTTCCCTAGACAGATCACAGAGTAGAACACACTACTCAGTCATTTTCACTACAAATCTATAACACAGCCATTTTTCTTCAATATAAGGTGATAATGCCTACTGGCTTAATATCAACATTGTGTCATGGCTGGGTGGCCAGACTATATCCAGAACACTCTCTTAATGTTACACTTGGGCTGGTATATTTGCAAATATAAGCACAGGGGGGGAAAGAGCAGAAAATTGCTTCTGTAACTAGTACAGACAAAAAAAATTGATTTTAAAGTTTGTCCCTTACTCCATGGTTTGGCCAACATGGCTAAGACTTTCAAAAATTTCGATTTCTGCTTGTAGAGCTGTAGATGAATCTCTGCTGTTCCGTTGATCTCCATGAGCTCCAGGGGCACAGCCTGAATAACCATGATCTTCACCATGGCCTGCAGGTGAATCTCTGCTCCAGGACATGGATCACCTCCCCTCCCTCCTTCTCCACTGCCCTTGGTGTCTGCAGAGTTGTTCCTCTCACAGGTTCTCACACCACTCTTCTCTGGCCGGAATTACATCTGCATAATAACTTTATTTCACTTCCTAAATATGCTTTCACAGAGACATTACCATCATTCCTGATTGATTTGACCTTGGTGGGTCCATACTAGACAGGGCTGGCATTGGCTCTGCTGGACATTGGAGAAGCTTCTGGCAGCTTCTCACATAGGACACACCCATAGCTCCCCCCACAATCAAAACCTGCCCATGCAAGTCCAATACAGCAGTGAAACAGACAGAGAAAAACAAAATTGGTGATTTTAAATAAAAATAGATCCAAAACACTTACAAAAAAAACAAGGAACGAACTTGCAGTGGAGATAAATAAGTAAGATCCAGACTGTACAGAAACTGCTCAATTTAAATTTTGCTGGCTGAAAAGCAAGACCCTTTTATCTAGTGTGATTTCTTTTTGGTGGTTTTAGTCTGCTATATTTCTGACAAAACACAGCTTTAAAAATTGAAAGATATAAGTGTTGATTATGTTATATTTAGTATCCTCTAAAGAAAGAATGAACTGGTTGCACTCCACTGCATTGGTTGCCTGGGGTAGCACTATCATTTTTGTAAGCTCTTTGTTCAGATACTTAAAGGAAGTAGAAAAGAAACTTTGGCATAATCTAGACAATTTGATTGTAGACTAAAAATATTATTTAAAAGTACAGAAATTATCCACCAAAGAAAGAAAATTTGTACTGTCTCAGAAGGATGTAAAGAGTAAGTCAATAATATGGGACAACTCAAAGATACAAAGTAAATGGAACAAACTATAGCTGGTACTAATTCTAGAAATTTGATGGGAAGATCATAAATATGTATATGTCTTCTTGAATCATGCAATTTAATCATGAAATGAAATTTATAAGCTGATGAGAAATGTTGAAGAGGTGGCAGAATATCTCTCAGAATAGAACCTGTGTCCTAATCAGATCAGAAACACATATTCCATCAAGCAGATGAGTCAAACAGCAGTTTAATAACTTCAAAAACACAAGCTAAATATTACTAATCACCCTTGCAAAATAGGAAGGCATTGTCCACCTCCACAATACATTGTGAGGGCAATCTTTTCTATACTGCTTCTTTTGTGTCATAAGTCGTGTCATTGAGGATCAGATGCAATAATAGTGCCAAACTAACCTGTATACACTGTAACATGTAAATTTAGGCCTGGTTCCCAGAATGAAATTTTAATCTTAGAACTAGGTAAGCACATATAACCTATATAGAAGGAATGAAGATCATCTCAGAAGGGTAATGAAAATAAACTCATATGATGAACAAGAAGCCATAAATAAGACCCAAGGAAATGCTGATCATTAAACTTGCCTGAAATTAAATGCTATGTCTGGAACTTGAGACTCAAAAACCTAGGCATCCTTCTTCATTTTGGATTAATGTCTGAAGTCATTCCTGGATCTAGGCTGCAATTACTGCTTTTTTTCAAAGAATGGGATATCCTGGATAGGGCTTAAGGTACATTTACACTGGAAGGAACAGTGCTTGTTGTGAAAAAAAAACCAAAGGGTTAAACACTTTTACTGTAAGGGATTCTCTTTTCTTCATTTGTAATCTTTTGTATGTTTTCCCAATGACTATTAGACTATGCAGCTTTTGACCAGGATAGAGTTGCTGAGCAGGGCTTACAAAGAGCCAAGGCCATTTCTGCCATGCTGATGAGGAAGCTGGGAGTACAAGGAGGTTGGAAAGTGACAGCTGACCCCAGCTGAACAGAGGGATATTCCCGACCATATGACATCATGCTCAATACATAAAGCTGAGGGGGTAAAAGGAGGAAATAGAGGACACTGGGAGTGGTGGTGTTTGTCTTCCCAAGTCACAGTTATGTGTGATGGGTCCCTGCTCTCCTGGAGATGGCTGAACATCTGCCTGCCCATGGGAAGAGGTGGCTTATTTCCTTGTTTCACTTTGCTTGTGTGTTCTGCTCTTGCTTTCCCTATTAAACTGTCTTTATCTCAACCCACAAGTCTTCTACCTTTTGTTCTTCTGATTCCTTCCCCCATCCCATTGGTGGGGGAGTGAGCAGGAGGCTCCATGGGGCTTGGCTGCTGGCTGGGGTTATACCACCTCCACACATAAACAAAAACTGCCAGACAATAATATATTATGATCCCCTGGTAGGGGTCGACTTCAACAACTCTAGTATGGAGTTACTCTTCCATAGAATGCTCTTCCTGATCCTGCACATCACCTACAGCTCTGCAGTGTAACAGTAGTACAGTATCAACAGGAGCATGGACCTGCCTCCACACAACTCCCCCTGAGTCATCCTTTGTTGCACACTCTATAAATTGAGTTTTTAAGATTTTACACTCCTGGCAAATGACAGTCCTAGGATTCATTTCCTTCGTACTAAAAAAATCAGAAACACTAAGATCTTCTGTTTCTTTAAATGACTGTCCTTCCTAACAGAAAAAGAGAAAAATGAGGAGGGAAAGCAAAAAATTATTCCAGCCAGATTTTAAAAATAAAGAAGATTCAGTAGCATTTTATTACATGCTTAATTCAACTTTGTTCAGTTCTTTTTTCCTAGATCCCAAGAAGGCATAGGTGGGTGATCTTAGTCTGACAGTTCTGGGTATGCGCAAAAAAGAAGAAGTGATAACAATATGGACTTTGAAGGCTGGACATGAAGATTGAATTTTAAACATTTTTACACATAGTGAACACTAAGCAATGATTTCTTTACGTAATAATACTGGCTGCAGAGTACATTTGCACTGTTCAGCAGAGAGAATGCTCCCAGAAAGGAGAATGCATGTTCCTTGGCAAGCACTCCATATAGTTTAAATCCATTACACTCTATATTACTTAAAATGAGTCCTAAAATACATATTGATCAGTTCCATATGTATCAGAGCCTTATTCAACATCTGGTATCCAGCCCTACAAAATAGCCCAACTTATCTGTTTCATATTCCATACAGCATCACCCCAAGGACCTTTTGGAATATAAGTGTAAGACAGACTTGAAACTGACAAATTCAAGACCATGACATTACCTTCTAGTGCATTTCAAAATCACTCAAAAATGGCACCTTGCTATTTGGAAAAGTGCCTGGATCCACGCTCAAAACTATGTACAATTTTTTTTTTTTTTACATTTCCTGAGTCTTTTTTCTGGTGACTAGTACCCCTTGAAACTAAATTTTGAGGACCAATTTTGAAAGGTTCTCACATGTAAAAAAATTTGGTAGCTACAGCCATTTAGAATCCCCAACTACATATAAGCCACAATGGATTCTTAAGTTAATACACAAATGGCATTGAAACATTACTTGAAAATGACAAAATTAAAAGATTATTTTTCTTATACTTAGGTGAAATCAGCAAAATTGATCTACTGGTAACTGGATAAAAAAGGATAAATTGTGAATTACACTCGTCAACATGTAGCAAATTTACACAGAGCAATGGAAAGGACAAAAATATTTAAAATATAATTTAAATGAAACAAATGCAGTATAAGCAGGTCCACATTCTGAATGGTTAGAGGCATGTATCATTCAGAAAAACAAACATTACTGACATTACTAACACAGGTAAAAATAAATTATCCTGAAAAAATAAATGAGCTTTGGAGGCTGTAAAGTTACATTCTGGAATTCCTATTATAAATAAAATATATTTTAAAATACCATTACAAAATAATCAGAAACACAGTGAAAGTGCATTTAATGATACATTGTTAATAGTCATCTAGAATCTGCTGGTGGATATGAAATCTATTAATATTGGAGACCTGTGTCTGCTGAATCTCATCCCTGGTGATCACCTGCACTCCTCAGAAATAATCTGTTCTGATAGTAGTTTATCCCTTTTCTGTATGTTTTTATTTGACTCATTTGTGTCAAACATAATGAAATGGGTCTTGTACCTTCAGCTACAGATTATAATACTTTTTCATTCAAGTGAATCTATTAGTTAGATTCAGGAACTGAATAATATTAAAAAAAATCTTTTGACTACATCAGCACAATAACAAGGTTTCAATGACAACTAAAGCCCCATTTTGCCTAAAAAGAAAATAATAGTTTTGTAAGCTATAATGAGAAGCAAGAGGGATGATTCATTCTGGTATCCTTAGAAAGAAATGAAAAAAATTATATCTCACCACACAAGGGAATTGTCCACTTCTATGTAGTTACTAGATAAAAAAAAGGAAGAGCAGGAAAAGGTATTTTGGACAGAGAAATACCCAGGCAAAGAAAAATGACAGATCGTTGAGTCTTGTGGAATGCTTCTGAAGAACCTGCCAAACTATTATTTGGCAAAATAGAATCATAAATGGCATCATTTATAGACATTAGAAAATAAGCTTTTACTTTAATTACATTTATGTATGTCTGTAGAGAGTCAATACATCAAAAAACAGCTCTGACTAGCTTATTCCTGAGTCAACTGAAAAAAAAAATCAAAATAGGTGAGTAAATGCAACTATGTTACATAAGCTATTACCCCTCTCATTTATCAGGAGTTAAACTGTAATAGTCTTCTACAGCAGTAGCAGCAGCCAAACTGTGTGTTTAATGTTGAAGCAATCAGATGAGCAACCCACTGAATTAGCCCTGGGATCTCAAAACTCACAAGCAATGTTCCAGAAGGATTCATGCACTACTGCTTTACAAAACAGAAGAGGTAAACATGGAATAGAAGGGACTATTCCTACATGTATAGGGATCAACAATCATTTTAGGAACCATTTTGAACTGCACTGTTTAGTCCCACCTGTGCTTTAAACCTGGGTAGGTTTGTTAATTCAAGTCACATATTTCATCTGCTTTGTGCAGGCATCAAAATGAAGAAAAGTAGTAATGAGGCAAGAAACTACTTCCAAAATTCTTCATGGATGTCATGTATCTATGTGCTCCTCTTCCTGTTCCCTCTACTGTCTCTGTCACTGTTATTGTCATTGACTTTACTTTTCTGCAATCAATGCTTCCACAGCTTTTGGAAAACTCCTTGTTACCCTCTGGATATATACTGGTTCCATTGAGGAGAATGGAATGATTTCCACTCATTGTAATGGTGCAGTGCCATGGTCTAAGGTACTAACTTTTCATAGAATCATAGAATGGTTTGGTTTGGAGGGGACATTACAAATCACCTTGTTCCAGCCCCTCACTATGGACAGAATGCCTTCCTCTAGAGCAGGGTGTTCAGATGCCCATCCAGCCTGGCCTTGAAAAATTCTAGAGATGTGACATCAACAATTCCAATGCCTCCCCATCCTCACAGTTAAGATTTTCTTCCTAATACCTCATATAGGCTGCTCCTATTTGTTCATTAAGAGTCTCATCTGCTCAGTCTTCCTTATAGGGCAACCTGTAACAGATCCCCACTGTAATGTCACCTGTCCCTGCCTTCCCTTTAATACTGATCCATAAGCTCTCTGTCAGCTCCTCATCCATCCCCCAGGTGGAGCTCCATGCACTCCAGCTGGTCGTTGATGCAGAGGACAACACCCCTCCCTCGTGTCTCCTGCCTTCCTTCCTAAAGAGGCTATATCCTTCCACTCCAGTCATGGGAGACATCAAACTGTGCCCTGCAGGTGTGTGCACATCCCTGACTCCTCTTGTTTATTCCCTATGCTCCATGCACTTTTTTAGAGACTTTTAAATTGGATTCTGATGAAGACAACTCACTGGCTGGAGTGCCTGGAATTACTATTTGCTACCTTTCATGTGCTCTCCTGCTGACCTGTGATCCCTCTCCAGGCTCTGGGCATCTCTTGCTGGCCCTGGCATCAAACTGGTATGAGTGGGATACATTGACATTCCTATCCCAAAGCAACTCTAGTTTAAAGTTGTCTTCATCAGCTTGACAAATTTATGACTGAAAATTCTGTTTGCTGACTAATGGAACCCATCTGTACCCAGTACACCAGATGTCTGAAACTGAGTCTCATGTCTCATGGCCATCTTTGTCTGAATTCTTCTCTTTTTCTATTTTTTTTTTTTTTTTTACTTTTTGCAATAGCTTATAACTGTGTTCTGTACCTCCATTAGAAAATCTCTCTATTGCTGCTGCATTTCACTTACACTCTATAACATTTATATTATTTAATTATGTGAAGAGTTCTGGGAAATAATATAATGAAAGGCATTATACAAAGCAAATGTACATTGTATTGTAATTGGTTTGGTTACTTTAGTGTGTTTATATGCTTCAAGACTTTCTTCCCTAATAGTTAAATTCATTTATGTCACAGATGTTTGGTTATTGGTCTCCTGACTCTTCTTGGAGGTACTGTAATTGAGCACCTGCGTGTAGGGACAGAGGGAATTGGGGGTTCTTGATTAATTTTCTCCAGCTATAAATTATTTATTGTCTTGTACCAATCTCTTGTCATCCTCTTTGGGACTCTTTTAAACTGTCAGAGATACCTATTTACTTTTAATTGATTGCTACTCTGTGCTCATTGAGTTTTCCTAGATGACAAACACAGAAGAAATATTAAAACTACCCATATCTAACCACAATAGGAAGAGGTGGCATACGACAGATTATTGCTAACAGTGGAGTCTAATCGTTTGAAGTACTGAATTGCAGATAGGAAGGTCTAGTTATCCTCAAAGAATGGCTAGTGAGTTTAAACTTCTTGGGCAAACTGCTGGAGCTGGCCCAGATCGAGCATGGGGATGGACCATTTGAACTCCAGAGGTCCCTTCCTACCTCAGAAATTCTGTGGCTGTATGACAGAGCTAGTTGAGCATCAAGCCGTCTGTTTCATGTAAAGTTAGGAAAGTGAACTGGGCTCCTTAAAATCTTGAAAAATTGGGCAGTTCCACTAATTATCCAATCTGTTTATCTGCACCGATTCTCTGAGCCTAATAGTACTTGCTTTCTTCAGCATGGCATTTGCATATATGTTTAAAAAAGTAATTTCTTACTACATTTTATATGAATGTCATATCATAACTGTCTCTGTTATAACATATTCTGTCTTTGGAATCTGCCAAGCGTTTATTCCACAAGATTAATGAGACATTGGAAAAAATACCAGCCCTTCAGATGTTAATTTTGTCATTCTGGCTCACAAAAAATCCTTGAATAAGAAGTGAAAAAAATTAACTCACCACAGGAAAATACTGTCCACACAGTCATGTGGAAAAACACTCCACTTGAAAATATCCAGAGAACAGCAGTAACTGTTGCCTCACGAGAGTAGAATCATTATAATATACCAAATCAATAGGAGGTCAAAGGTGTGGCACCAGGAAGGTCAGGGAAATGATAACAGCATTTGGAGGAGCCAGTGGAACTGTTAGCAACATAACATCTGTCTGAAGGCTTGATAGACCTATAAATGGATTACTGTGAGCCATGATTTGTGGAAAACATCAGGATACAGGCAACTCATATTGTAACTGGCTACTTTAATGACTTTAAAAAAATTGCAGGAATGCATGAAAGAATTTATAACAACCTACAGTAATATATTAGATGTATCAAGAGTGGTATTTTTTTAAAGCACTCGAATATAGCTATAATTTACTGTATTGAAATTATCGGAGGTAAGGAAAACATCCCAGTTCACCATATAATCTCTACCAGAAACCGTGGACCTTACTGCCTGAAGAAATGTTCTGGTTGAAAAAAAGGAAACTTTTAAAATAAGAGCACTCATATCTGCCTTCAAAATATTTATTTATATAGGCCAGAAGGACAACACATTCAAAATACACATTGTCATACAGGATGCGTACAAGGCCTTATCAGCAGAGATCAAAAGCTATGCCATCCCATTAGGTTTCAGTGGGAAGAAAAAATGATGATACATAGCACATTGCTATATCTAAAACTCTTGTCACAGTGCTGCTGGCATGTTGTTGCTCAGCTTTGATCAAATTACTTTCCACCCATATTTTACACATGTGATGAGAGATCCACAGGAAGATAATTTAACTCCTCTTCCCTGGACAGTCAAATAAATCCTTGCACTCCCTTTTCAGTTGCTCCCTGAATATATTTCAAATGGTCTACTGCAGCCAAAAGCAGCCACTGGAAAGGAAACTGTAGTCCCTTCTCTATATAAGTGCCATGTGCCATTAACACCTGTTTCTGAAACTGATTGGCAAAGAATATGCAATGGAAAACAAAATCTGTAACAAAAATCTTAAATTACTCATGCTGATTATTTTTTAAATAATCTTTTCAGCTCTGGGTATTATTAACTCCATTCAAAATAATTAATAAACTTATTACAACATACTTTTACAGGTTCCATATAATAGGCGTTTGTATTTACACTTGAATTTTAAAGATATCTGTTGTGGTATTTGTTCACTCCAATGTATATTCACCATCCTCTCAGAAAATAACCCTTTCAGAGTGGGATGGCATTTAATCCAAGCCATACTTATATATTCAAACATAGTTATCCCAAAAATAAAACCATCATAACAGAGTACCCATGTATACATTGCAATTCTTTAAAGGAAGAATAAGATTCACTCATTTAAATACAATGCATGAAGAACTGGGGTTTTCATTTCCTAACCAAGTATATTGATGGTATTTTAACTAAGCCATTATCTTTATTGCACCTCCAGAAAGACCTTATCATAAACCAGTGGTGCTTAAGGCATACTAAAATTGTAAGGATTTTCTCTCAAAGAATTAGAACAATGTCCCTCTGGCACTGTTTAGAAATTCTTCATTTGCTCCACAAACATAAAAGAGCTGGAAGAGCATAAGTGTAAAGAGGGAACACCAAATAAGCACTATTTAACTGCATTCAAAATCAGCCTAATTTTTAAAAATTATTTCTTGAAGATTATTATCATGTAAGACAACTAATAATACAACGGACAAGAAGTTTTCAAAATTCAGACCTAAGTAGCAAAATTTGTAAATATTAGTGCTTCTGCACCACAGGATTACTTTTCATTAGCAATTAAATCAGCCTTTTAAAGTAATTACAATTTCTTTGGATCTGCCTTGTCCTCTTTCTCTCTTTCATTTCTCTGTTTGTTTGCTGTAGGGAGACAATAAATTGTCTTACAGCAAGATAAAGTGTTGGCGTCAATGATAGAATATGTGACTTTTCTTCTTATTCAAGTCAGTTTTAGTAATTTCACAGCCCTCTTCAGAAAGCAGAAAGCTTCTTCAGAAACTTGATCAAAGGGTGTTGAGCTCTTGTTCCAGCTGACTCCTGGCTAGCAAAGGTCACACATCATTTCAACAGGGAGATGGAGATCCCAACATAAGTACTGGATCTAGAACAGACCACAAAGGGACAGCATTTTGTATAGATGGGGACAAGAAAATCTGGATAAACTATTCCAGCTCAAAGGACCTCAACCTGTGTGGAGCTCCTTAGGATGGATGCCGCTCTGCAAAACTGGGCCCATGCTCTTCATAAAAAATTTCCTCCTCATGTCCAGTCTAAATCTACCCTCTTCCCTCAGGACCGACTCTAAGAGAGCCACGTCTTTCATCTGGTTAGGACTCTGGAGCTGGATGCAGCACTCCAAGTGGAGTTTCACAAAAGCAGGAAGAGAGGGGCAGAATCCCCTTCCTTGCCCTGATGGCCACACTGCTTTGGATGCAGCTCAGGATAGGGTTGGTTCTCTGGGCTGTAAGTGCAAATTGTCAACCCATAACCAATTTTTCATCCATCAGTCCTCCTCAGGATTGCTCTCAATCCATTCATGCTAATAATGGGGATTGCTCTGACCCAGATATAGGACCTTTCACTTGGCCTTGTTGAGCTCCATGAGATTCACCAGGGTCCAGTCCTCAATATTTTCAATGTCACTCTGAATGGCATTCCTCGTGTATCAACTGCACCACTCATCTCACTATCATCTGTAAACTTGCTGAGGTTGCACTTGACTCTACTATATATGTTGCTGATGAAGATATTAAATGAGTTTTGTCCCAGTACAAACTCTTGAGGGAAACCACTCATTTCTGGTTTTCACTTGGACATCGAACATATGACTGCAACTCTTTGCATGTGACCATCCAGCTAATTCATTATACATATGACAGTTCATCCATCAAACCTTTACCTTCAATTCAGTGGCAAGAATTTTGTGGGAGACCATGTCATAGTGGATTTACAAAAGTCCATATAGATAACATCTGTTAATGACTTCCCTTATCTACAAAAGCTGTTACTTCATTGTAGAAGGCCACTAGATTCATCAGGCAAAATTTGCCCTTGATGAAGCCATACTGTCTGTTTCTAATCACCTCTTTGTTTTCTATATGTTTTGACATAATTTCCAGGAGGTTCTGTTCCACTATTTTACTACATATTGAGATGACACTGACAGGTCAGTAATTCCCAGCATCCTCCTTTTAACCCTTTTTAAAAATGTGTGTGATATTTCCTTTTTTCCAGTCACTGAGGCTTTGCTTCTGTAGGATGCATCTACAAATTCTGAGGAAACTGTTTGATGTCATTGTGATGCCAATCTCGATTACTTTAGAAGGGTCATGATGATCAGCAGAGGTTCCTTAGGGGCTGGCAGAAAGCAAAAGTCATCCCTGCCTTCAAGAAAGGTAAGTAGGATCCAGAGAACTACAATTCACTCAGCTGCACCTAAGTCTTGGAGAATGCAATAAAGCAAATAACCCTGGAAACCTTTTCCAAATGTGTTAAAGGAAAGAAAGTGATTGGGTTGGTCAGCATGGATTTACAACAGGGAAGTCATGCCTGATCAACCTTCACAACAGAAGGATTAACTCAACTCAGAGGGCAGAGGAGGAGCAGGGGGCAGCAAGAGAAGTGGCTTATTCCAACTTTAGTAAGGCTTTCAAGACTGTCTCCCATAACACCTTCATAGACAAAATGAGGAAGTATGGATAATTGGAAAGTAGTATGCACTGAAAACTAGTGGAACCACCAGGCTCTGAGGCCTGTGGTCAATGCCATGAAGTCCAGTTGTAAACTATTCTGCAGTGTGTTCCTAGCTCAATTAAATTTGTATGCATGAGACTGGCACATTTATGATAAAATAATTTCTAATCATAAGTGTTTTAAACACAAGTGTCTCTGAGATTCCTCTAGAAAGAAAAGTACTAGTGCCAAGCAAACATCCATTCGAAACAATGTAGATATGTATCTATGGTATTTCTTAGACATTCCTTTGGGCCCTTTTTTTTTTCGGTTACAACTATCTTTCTAATAGTATGTGAAAATGAAACTTACCCAGAGAGACAGACATCAGGCTCAGACTTTAGATTTTCTGTAATTCAGTTTGAAAATAAATGCCATTAGAGAGTATGTATACTTAGAAGTGAGCTCTAACGTTACCTCTGGTTTTGGTTTATCACAAATTGTATAATCCCAAAAGAGGTTTTATGAACATTATGCTACCCCCAACAGTGTAAATACGTGATTACTTACACTTACACGTGGCTTTCATACAAACTTAAGACCTTCAAAGTAAAATAAAGTTTAATTTTGAAATACAGTGTCAAATATATAGCTCTGAGTAACCTAGTGAATTAAAAATTACCCTGTCCACAGCAGGGAGGTTGGAACTAGATCATCTTTAGGTGCTTTCTAACCCAGGATATTCTATGAAATAAAATGAACCAAAGGCAACTATCTGGGCAAC
Organism: Alethe diademata; assembly: GCA_025584955.1. Lineage (NCBI taxonomy): Eukaryota > Metazoa > Chordata > Aves > Passeriformes > Muscicapidae > Alethe > Alethe diademata. Next base: position 12,267 of record JANRMJ010150782.1, on the reverse strand, counting down.
ATTCAAGAAAAGCAGAGTTCATGCTGCTGCAAAGCAACTGTAAAACATGCTTCATTTAAGCATTTTGTTTTTATGAGATACAGTGAGTCCATAAAATGAGCCAAACACAGTGGTAAGGAAATGCAATGCAATGAACAAGAAGGGTAATGCAGCTGAGATGCTAAGTGGATCAAATCATAAAGACTAGTGGAAAGGAGGAAGAAAGAAAAAGAAAAGGGAAGATGATCTGCATGGGGATTCTGTAAACCAGTTGTGTAGAACAGCAAATCTAGCAGCTCTGGGCCACCATCACTGAGCTCAGCTCTCATTCTTCATTAAGGGCTTCTGAGAGCCGAGTTTCTGCTGCAAGTAATTGCTATGTATTTCCAAAATTATAACAGCCAGTGCTAATTCTCTCTGTGGTGAAGGTAACTGTTGCCCTTGAGCATGGAATGATCTGGGAAATGAGTTATAATTCAAATGCTCAGAGGAGGGAATATGGCTGTGGTAAAGAAACACACACTGGCATGTGCAGCAGTCATGGGTAATGCTTCATTTACTTCAATAGCTCTCTTTTTCCCTCCCTCTCCTTCCAAACTTCTTCTCAGTTACTGATTATTGCTGCACTGAGGTGAATTAGTGGTGCTTTAAAAAGAAGGGGAAAATAGCATAATAAAAGATCTAGAATGCAAAATATGAAAGAAAAATACACCATTTAAAAACAAAATTGCTAAATTAATAAATAAAAAGCATGAACCTACAATATTACCATTTAGTCTTCTACTACATCTGTGACCTGTTGCACAGTACAGTCTTTCTTTCAAATGAAACATTTAATTAATTTCTAAATTTAAAAATTGTGTTAAAACACTATATGCATACATTCAGAGATGAAGATAGGGAAAATTTAAAAAAATAGTTTGACATTACCTCAGTTAAAGTTTACATTTATAAAATGCTTCTTTATCAGAGTGGCATCTCTGGCCTCACAAGGGGGGTGGAAAATAGATCATTTTAACCCCAAATCATTCTATGAGTCTATAAATGTTTTCATTTGCGTAATACCTATTACATACTTAATATTTTATTTAGGATAAAATAGACACATGGGGGAAAACTGAACATATAGTGTAGATCAGTCTTAGTGATTAATTTCTTCAAATGAAGCCTGATTGTCTTTTCGTTTCTTCAAGTATAATTTGGAATAAATTCGTTGAAGTTGGAATTATAATTAGACCTATTTTGTGGTATATGAACAGATATATTTTTATGAATTTATTAAACAACTATTCTATTGTCACTTGTTCTAGGGCAAAACATGCAATTCAGCTCAGAGTAGTTTCAGTCACTGCAAAGTGGATTTCTTTAATAGAAATCTATATAAAAATGGTGTCTTGATGTATGCATCAAATGCACCCTCATGTCACAACCAATAAAACGATGTGACACACTGACTGGTCTTTTTTGACTGCTTTGAGCCATACACAGAGCAGAAATGTTCAGTCAAGGAAATCATGCTAAATCCAGTGTAGAGCTAAAACTCAAGACTTCATGTATGGCAGACATAAATGCCAACATGATCTGCTTTGATCTGCTGATCCTTCCCTACTGGATTGAATTATTTACTAATGTAAATTTAGTCCATAATTTCTGGTACTTTGCATTCAAATTCCTGTCATTGATGAGTTTTATATAACAAGGACTGCTCCAACTAAAATTCTTACTATGCATAAATTCCCTTAATTTTTTGCCCCCAAATCAACTGTTTAACGTCTAAGATCCACTCTAGAATTTATCTCTGAAGAAACACCTCTCAATCTTTTTGTGTCAGTGGGAGCTGAACTCCTTGTGATCCTCTGAATGCTACAGTGTTCAACTCAATGCATCTTCATTGGCCCAAACTGGTTTTGACCAGTCCCATCTCTCACTATGTTCTAGGAGATATATCCATTTTTCATACTAAATGAAAGTTAATTCATTCTTTAATTTTGACACAACATCCTTGACAGCAGACCCCCTCAGTGTGGGATGGAATCAGAGAACCTGTGCAGTAGGAGCCAGTACATGGCAGAGGAATACTGTCCCTAGTTTAGACAGATTTGTAAGACTAAACTTTGATTTCCATGCTCTATTAAATCTTCTACAACTATCAAGCTGGATTTACTGTGTCTGTATACTTTTCCCTAATCTTCTTTGACACAATTCTCTTCCTCTTCATATCTATTCACTGTTTTTTCCCCATCCTTGCTCATATTGTCACCAACAGGTGGACAAATCAAGTAAACCTCAGAAACATGTTCACTGTAGCAGAAAACAAAAGCATCCACATAAAATAAAAAAAAAACAGAAAAGGAAAAAAAATGTACATTGAATCACATTTGCATTAATGCACCCAGCCTTTAGCTGAGATTTCATGAGGTAAATGGCCCAAATCAGCCTAAAAAGACATTTGAAAATGCATATATATCTTAAGGCAATGTATGGTATTTGGCTTTAGAACAATTATTGGAGAATTCAATTAATTTTGCAGAGTACTTTATGCTGATCTGTACGTGTCATAAAAGAGAACTTCAGGCAAAAATGATGCTGTCTTTTGGCATGAACATAGCAAAGCAAAGCAAAGTCTCCTGGGACCATTTCTATTGCTAGCCTTTCTGTAGCAGCTTGCAGGATTGGAGGGGAGGCAAAGGTGGGAGGGATTTTGTTGTTAGCACTGAATACCCTTCAACTCTACAATTGCTTTTGAGTAATGGCTTTTGAGTAGCCATTTTGGGGCAGGATCCTTCAGCATAAAGGCAGCTTGTATATGGTCAATCTGAAAAAACAAAGAACTGACGTTGATACATTGCTGCATTGACAAGTTAAAACCAATTAATTGTCATCAACACTTTGCAATTCAATATTGTGATGTTCTGAATTGGACAAAGTAAAATAACTTTATATAAAATTCCTTTTTGCAGATCTTAGGCACTGAACAACACAGTGCTATTCAAATTATCTGAAGAGAGAGATAACCTAAATGAGCAAGACTGGTATTTTTAAATGACTAGTTTGGTCCAGTGAATGCAGTGAAGGGGCAGGAGATCTGAGATCTCAGAGTAGAGATGTTCTTAAACCTCACTTTTACCCACTGAGTAAAATATAGAGAAGTCCAAGAGCACCAGTAAATCTGCCTTAACAAATCTGTTCTGCAGCTGGATGAGGCCATGCCATAGCAAACTACCAGAACCCAACAAGGTCTCTCTCTAAATTAAATTAACAACTTGTTCTTCATTAAAAAAAACCAAAAAAACCCCAAAAAAACCACAAAAAAAAACCCGCAAAAAAACCTGCAAAACACTAATGAGCAAAAGGATTTGGCTTAATGTTTTTGCCTCCTTCTATAAACCTTATTCATTTCAGTGTAAGGACACTAGGATAAAGGAACATTTTGCTGTACAGTTATGAGCATCTTTAATACATGCCTTCATCCACTCAAGGAATCTGTTTAGGATTTTGGGAAGGATTCAGTTGACTAAATTTTAGTGTCTAATGTCTTCTGAGGCACTCCAAGGAAGTAAAGACATATGTGTAAGGATGACAGATACCACACTGGACTTATGAGAGAATTGTTCCTTTCAATAACAGCAGCTGGGAGCCAGGCAGGAAAGCATACAGCAATTTATGAGCAAAAGCTTATTTATACAAAAATCAAGGGCATAAAGCTAAAGGTATTTATATCTAGCCTGACTCTGTCAGACACACAGAGCATAATTATAGGTCTGATGACTAGGTCTGAAGGACAGTAAACATGAAATTATCTCAAAGAAGGAATTTCCTTCCCATCCTTCTTTCTCCTTGAGAAATGGGCTGTTGGCACTGTTAAATTCTGTTGATATTTAATAAAAGCTAACATCTGTGCCTTGCTTGCCTCCAATTACAGAGCTTCATCCTAGGGCCACTTTGGAGCTTCTTACAAGCACTGATGCTTGAAGCACAGCTATAACAAAAGAATGGACTGACAGTTTTTATCTGCCTCTAGCTACCTTTATTTGTTCTTTTTTTTATTTTTATCGGTCTCATATTTGCCTCTTATTTTAGGTGGCCATCCTAAACGACCAGCCTGCAGCGGTGGCACCCCTGTAGGAGACCATTTGATCAATCCTCTTTTCATGCAAGGCCTCCCAGGAGCAGAAAATATCAGTGAAGGATGCTTCCATGCCCCAATTACATGCAAAAACACATCACCACAGCTACAAAACTGTTGGATCTGCTGAATTGGCTGGAGAGAATTATAGGAATTCTTTGTCTATAAGCCGTGATAGATAATGTGAAAGTATGGCTTAGAATTGTTAACAATGAACTCATTATGAGAAGGTTGTCTCAGAGTTTCTCTATAAATCTTCTTTAGGGTTAAAATTTACTTCAGATCATGTTCAACATCTGTCAGCAAGAAGCAAAACTGGAGGAAAAAATCTATCCAATTTTATCCATTCTTGCCTCTCTAAGAGTCTTGTGGAACTGCTAGATGACTAAGAACAACTGATTTAGAACTTCACATTTAGAAAAAAGACAATATAAAATAAGAAAATAGAGGGAGGAAGAGAAAATGTAAAAGGAAAATAAAACAGCTCAACTGACATCTGAGTTATATTGAACCAGGCATGCTTTCACTACCTAGCAAGTATTTCCTACTCACTTAAATTCAAATTTTTCTTGATTTTTCAGGCTTTAAATATTCCAGTTTTTCTGCAGTGTAAATGTTGGCCTTTCCTGAGTCATCACTGTTAGTGATGATCATTTGTACAGATCAGCATTAAATTAGATTTTGTGTAAACAAAATATTGAGGCCTATTATGCTACATAATAGCTATAGCTATAACACAGAATTTCTTAAAACTTTTGCACATTAAAGCAGTCAATATGTACATCTAATTCTATACCTTTTAAGTGCAATTTTTTAATGTGTCTATATATTCACATATACTATGCTTTTTTGTAGATATTATGTAGGAAATAGTAAAGTTGGTGCAAACAAAAATGAACTTTGTTAGATAAGTTTCTGAAGTTATGTTGGACTGCATTAACATAAACTAAAGAACTTGGGTTTCTCCATTTTTTTCCATAGTATCGATAACATGATGGTCTCAATGCTGTGAAAATTCACATTTTAAAAACAAGGCCTTTCCAAGGTATCCAGGCAGAAAAATTGTAGTATATTTGGCAATTCTGAAATTTTTGGATTTGAATTCTATTCCATAAACTGATATGTACAATATCAAGAAGCATTATTGATCCAGCTCAGAAATGTATATATAATTTTCTGTGCAAACATACAGATAACTGCATTTCTTTCTGCTCTACTGCAAAATGCTACTCTAGGGAGATGTCTGATATTCCCCTCACACTAGTCAAAGCCAGGTTTAATACAAGTTATTGGAAGCAAGAGAAATAGGCTACTTGCACGCCAAGAATTCAAGTTAGATACAACACTCTCCGTAACACATCAGATTTTTCCCCTTTTCCCCTAAGGACCTCCAGGTTATTCAGCAAATGGAGCTGAACCACTCTACCATTTTTCAGTCAGTGTGAAATAGGCCCTAAATGGAAAAGCAGTTGGGCTGTGACACACTACTTCAGACACTGATTTGTCATCCAGCTCAATGAAATGCTTTACTGAAGAGCACTGAAAAAGTAAATTTCTTTTTATATTCATATCTGCAATTAATTACGGATTCAGTCTTACCACCAAAAAAAAACAAAAAAACCCAGAGCAGACAATCACTACTGATGAGCACTGGGTCAAAGAAAAACTGAACACACACTACATCTGTATTATTCTCTTTAATTGAAGTTATTCTTAATAGCAACAAATAAAATCTCCTTTCTCTGCTCATAAAAAGCATTTATGTCTGCATCTTCAAACCCCAGTTTTGCTCAGGACTACGTAAGTAGACCCATTTTTAATAAATATGAAGTTGATTATAATATAATTTATTTATATTTTTGAGTAACAATAATCATTTTTATAGCCTAGACACCCTCTTATAAAAGTCAGAACTATAAAATATCTGTAAAGAACCTGTAGGGATTTTTCTTATTATTATTTTTCATTGAATACATCACCAAGGCATTTTTTCTCACCCTTTCTATATCACCAATTCGCCCTCAGAAAATATGGATTTCTTTTCTATATCTAAAATGTCAGAAGGTAGGTCTATTTTTTGAATAGTTGTAAGGCTAGAAATTAGAGTTCTATGCCACTGGAAAGGATCAGTATCCCAGTTTCTAACTTTGGACCATCCTAAGATACTGGATGTTAATGTCATGACATTTTAGATACAGAGAAACTCTTTTAAGCTATATTTAGATATTTCAAAGGCTCCCTCTGTAACCTTCACACAAGTGGATCCACAGTAAACAGGGAATGTAACTTTCCCTTAACAGTACGAGATAATCCATAAACATAATGCTTTGATATGTACCTAAAATAGCTTCTTTCTAACATATGTGGCGTGTACAGAAAGTATGATGATATGATTATACATTAAAGGTTTTTCCACCCTAAATGTAGGTCATCCAGAACAAATGAAATTGATAGCAAAAACTTTCAGAAAAGGTAGCCTAAAGTGAAAATTTTCAGTCCAATCTTAGAACACACAAGAAGTCAGTTTTTTTTAAAATTATTTATTAATTTTATTTATTTATTTACCACAGAGTTAATATTTCTCTTTAAAGTTGCAGATTATTCATTGCAGAGAAACTATAGGGACTTTAATAAGGCATTTGTCCCCATCCTCCATGAAACTTTCATTGTGCTTACTTTAGCACCAGAGGTTCTACACAAATAAACCCCCATAACTACTGATGAGGAAACACAGGAGTTTGTATAACATTTTGTATTGTCTTCTGCTGTGTAGCTGTGTATTTATTCAACAGTATATCTTAAACTGAATTGAGAAATACACATGATTTTAGAAGGTGTATAGACAGAACCCTTGGGCCATTTCATTTATAAATTTATTTTTAAAGTCCACTAGGGTTGAATTTTATTTGATAGATATTCTTTATCATCTTCATGCAACACATATAGTACCTCTCATCTAATTAAAAAATTGGCCCCATCCACAAAGAATGAAATCTAGCAAAATAAGGAAAGCCTAATAGTTATTTTGGTTACCAATATTTGTAAGAGTATTACATTTAGGTCAGATTCTCCTGTATTCTTCTCCTGTTCCTGGGGACAATCATTTATTCATTTTTGAGACTAGAAAGAAAAAAATGCAATCTTACATATTTCCCTTAGACTAATATTATTTCTATGTGATAAATTCCCACTACAAACCTCTTAAGATTTGTTTGAACAGTTCTTTATGAATTAAAGAATAAACTATGGCCAAACACCCCACTCTTTTACGTGATAAAATCATATGCAAAGCTGCTGTGAATTCTCATTAGTTTGAAAGAATGTATCAAGCATGTTTTATTCCTTCCTTTTCCTCTACAAATATTATAGTCATCAATATTCAAGCCTATCATAAGATACATGTTATATTATAAATGTTATTACTCAGCAGAATGCTTAACATTTAGGCAGCAGACCTCCCAGAAATTCAGCAATTTAGAGATTGTCTTAAAAAGCACTGCAAAAGTAGATGTTCACGCACAACCCGTTTTCCCATAAATGTGGTTAATTCGTGTTAGCAAACTGTCAAAGATCCTGTCATATTTCATTGTCTTTCCAAATATAAAAAAGTTTAAAAGATTACAGGACTGAAATAATACCCCAAAGGAATCCTGGGCAATGAAGAAAATCAGCTGATTCTTAGCTTCATATTTTTGAATTACATTTACATCTGATTTTAAGGAGTAACATTTTTCCTGATTGAACATATTAAAGAACCATGTTCTGTATTTTTATTTTCATAATATTCTCTTTAAAATTGCTGTAATAACAGCAATAGTTCTGTGGAACTATTTGACCTTGTACAAATGCAAGATCAAATGTTTCACTCCAGTACAAAATTGAACAAATAATTTGACACTTTTTGGTTTGTGCAATTTTAATAAAAAAAATTAAAAAGATAGAATTTCACAAATTCATGGAAACAAATACATTTTGCAACTAATAATAAGTGTTAGTTAAATTTTTAGAAAACCAACATGCACTGGAGATATTCAAGAAAGAATGTGTATGTGTTGTAGCTACCACAGGGCTAATAAAATTGGTATATTTTACTTTAAAAGTTTAAAGTGTAAACTTTAACAAATTTTAGGAGAAGATGGTAATTGAAAGATACATTAGGAGTAATTCTAGAGAAATAAGACTTAAAAGTCATCTGATGCATTAACACAGGACAACAGTTTAAAAAAGAACTTAAAAGCCCACATGCACAATTTACTAGGAAACGCCATACGTGGTGTGATAACATGGAATTCAGTGTATCTTAATATGAGATAAATTGTGGCTTCACACTGCTTTCCACATGGTTTTCGGAATAATTGCTTTGATTTCCTAGAACTTGAGTAAGCACAGAGACAGACAGCAAATGGTGAAATATGTACCTGTTCTCTTAGTTTAACAAAAATATTCAGCAAACAAGTTAAATTTTATAAATCTGCCTTATGGCAGATATATATATTTACTCTCCTAAGTATAAGAAATAGACAGTTTAGCCTTTTTTTCCTCTTTTTTCCACAAAAAAGTGTTCTGTTAAATTCTTGATGTTATTATAACATGCTGTATAAATACTTGTATACTTTTCCACTAAGAGACATCACAATTACTTCTTTGTAAGTAACCTGTGAACACACCAAATGCATGCTAAAATCATTTCTATTTGTTTTTGTATCACTGAAAGCAAACAGATATCTTTACTGTGTAAAGTTAATGAATCCAAGTAAGGAATCTCCAGTACATGGGTGGACATACAGGCGAAACAAACATTGAATTCAGATATTACCACATGGAATAAATTGTCTTTACATGCATTTGGACTACATTTTTCTCTGACAGCTACATAAACCAATAGTTTAGTTCAGTTCTATTTTTCAAAGAGGCATTTGAAAAGCTTAATAAGTATAGTGTCCTTACAAGACTGAGTCTTCTCATGCATCAAGCACGAGGAAAGTCTTCAAAAATCCCTGTCTACTGGTTAGCATTCATTAGTGACATTTACAATATCACATGCCCAGGCCTGATTGTTATAATTTTATACAAGGTTCAAATAACTTGAACTCTTATTGATTACAGACCATTGAACATATTTCAGGAATCAGACAGGGACAAGGACATACAACCACATGAACCATTTATCTAGACAAAGAAATTGAACCAGTAAAAACTGTGAATTTAAAATATTGTAGTCATGTATGCATAGCTTTTACATGTAGAACTGTTTTTTCTGAATTAAGTGTATTTAAACATGTGCATACATACACACACATACATGCACACAAATAGCAATATCCAGATAGCTTGGAAGAGGATTATGATTTGGAATAGGAGACTTCACACAGATCTTTATATTGACCTGCTTCAGCTTACTCTGCCACTATTATTAAAGCAATATATCTAAAAATTCTTCAATGAAAACAGGTCTTTATGATGCAGCAATGTTTTTGGAACACTTCTAAATGGTGGAGATGTCACTAACATGAAAAAAATGCAATGTATTAATCCTTTGGTGTAGTTTCTATTGAAAAATATAGCCTCTGAAATAAAGTTTCAAGACATTGATTTGAAGATACAGAATATTTATTGGATAAACAAACTCAAATGTATCTTTTATTGAGCTTATATTGGGACATATCCTTTCCTTTTTCCAAAGTAATTATATCTATTTACAATGAAAAAGCTGAAATGTATCCTTTTCTGTGTACATAAATGCATATTGTCCACAAGCATAGACACAGACTTATCCCCTAGAAAATATTTTCTCTAAAGTATTTTTGTTTCCATTCATTGCATTGAGTAAAAGCAATATATTTAAATATCCATTTTTTGTTTTCCTTCATTATTGTTTTGCAAACTGCTAATTAGAAAAGATACTTCATACAAATGATTAGCTCTTATATCTGCTTTAACACTTGAAAGGTTACAGCAATAGGAAAAGGAAGAACTTTAATTAAAGAATGAATTATTCAATACTCCATTTTAATTGATGTAGCCTTCTGCTATTATTTTGTGTGTTTATAGATATTTTCTGTGATTCAGTAATCAAGATCACAAACAAAAAGGAGTCTTAAACTACTAAGGCTAAAGAATGAAGGGTGCTGATCACATTCAGCCATTTAAGTTCAAGAATCATATGAAGTATGGTTTCCATGACAACAAGTCACTAATTGCTAACAGAAAATAAAATAAAAATCAACCTTGATGGAATTTGGCAGTTACAAGGAAGAGGAAAAACCTTCCAAATAATTATATGACAATTTTCATATACGATGAAGAAATACAAGCAACCCCGCCTTCTGAGACATGATGAAAGCACTCAGAGTTCCAGGGTTATTTCAGATTTGGCAGAGCTGACTGCATACAGTAGTCACTGTGCATTACACTTGGTAGTCAACACCTATCTTCTGTAACAGATATGAAGAGATGTTTGTGATGAGGTGATGAGGGATTTTTGTGTCCTTGGGCTACATATCAACACAGGAAAATGCTGTGGAACATGTATCAAGTAAAGAAATGACACAAAAAACAAAATTTTAGCATAAATTCACAGGGTAAGAAGAAAAACAAATTAAAGGAGAGCAGAGGGGGAAGAAAGCAGCTATAGTTGTACATACCACCCATGCTAACTTACTAATAAGTGTTTTAGACACCTCCAGTTTACAGACAGAAAGTGTCTTTTGAGACTAGGGATAACTACTTGGGAAGCACAATAATGCCATTCAAAATTTACTGACTTATGAACTGCTGCATATAATTTGTAAAAATTGCTTCAGTCTGAGTTACCTTTCACCAGCTCTGTAAGTCGACTCACTGGGTCACTAGGAGTGAACAAGAACATTTTGATAAATTCAGTTTCCATGACAATGAATTAGCCATGGAAAGGGGGAGGTGTTGAAAGATCCGTGTTCTGTAGAATACTCTTCAAATGTTTGCCTGTTTTCATTTTTAGCCATTTAGTTCTCATGGCTCTGTTCCAGGACTCTAATTCACCAGTAGCTGGTTTTCCTCCACAGATTAGAGGAGTAATTCATCAGTGAATGTTTCACTCAGTGGCCCCATCTAATGTAAGAGAATACCTAAATGAATTTTTCCAATTATGTTTTTTGTTTGTTTTGAAAGAATGCAGCAGTCTCTTCTTGTTGTTCCACTCTACCCCAGGTATAGAATATTTAATCTTTCCTATTTATTGCACACTACTATGCTTAGGAGTACAGTTTCAACTTGCAAGACGTTGGGAGTTTGTTCAAAATGACCATGAACCCCCAAAACAAAGCAAAACAAAACAAAACAATTTTTTGGGGTTTGCTTTAAAAGAAACAAGCCAATAAAAGTATATCATATTCAAAGCCTGCTATAGCCTACATCAATGGGAATTGCTGAGAAACAGACCTCCGAAAACAAATGGTATTTATTTTTGATACAAATGCTTAAAGTTATTTTTAATTTATCTGCCTTTTGTTAGTGGCAGGACTAAAATCTACTCAAATTCGGGAATGTTGTTCAGCTGTTTTCAGTGGGTCCTGCGTGAGAGCCTTGTACTAATGAGATAAAGAATGAAGTTGTTTAACCATCATGAAACATGCGTATATTTCAGAACACAAAGTAGCAGGGAATCAGAAGAGCTGTTTCCATGGCTATTGGGATAGGTGGGTTTCCATACAGAGACAACTGAGAGAAATTTGACCCCTTCAAAAAGTAAACCTGTTCTTAGTACCTTCAGCAGTATGCTCCCCATTGCCATAAATAAAAACTGAAAGGACTGTGCATGTTGTTTCCACTGTCTCTGCTGAACGGGATTGTTTCATGTGCTCCACAAGAAATGGAAGGGTTTTTCAACAAGCTGTTAGTGTCTGTGACAGCCCAGCATGGGCTAAAGTGTCTGAATGATTTTCAAAAGAAATGAAATGTTACTAGCAGAAAAAAAAAGTAAAGAAAAACAACAACAAATAAAACCCAAACCAAACAAAAAAAAAAAAAAACAAAGTAAAAACACAACAAAGGAAGCCACTATACAGAAAAGATGAAAATAAAGGAAGAAGAAGAAGGGAAAAAAGAGGGAAGAAAAGGAGGAGGAGACCAGCAGACAAGTTCACAGGAAGAGGGAAGGACTGGAGAGGAGAGGAGAGGAGACC
>JANRMJ010150763.1:19892-47907 GCA_025584955.1 Alethe diademata | reverse complement strand
TTGGTCCCCGCAGCCTCAGGGGAGGCTCCCAGAGAGGGGCTGTTCTTCCATTACAAGCCCTCGTGCTATGGGTTGAGCTCCCTTCCCCCTTCACTCCATATGAAACCAGCACATCACGTCAAACTATTTCATCAACAGAAGAAGTTTGGCCAGCTCATCTTCTCTAATGTCCTATTGCAAATGCTGATCTAAAACCAAGAAGATATAGAACATATTAGCCTGGAGGCAGAGTTTCTTTATATTATTGCCTTTCAGAGAAGCTTGCACAATTCAGTATGTAGTACAGGTTCAGACCTAAAAGTCATGTTAACCCCCAGATTTTATAACCTTCAAGATTTGAAGAGTACCTGAGCACCAATAACATGAAAAAGAATGAAAATATTTAAATATTAAGTTCTAAAATAACTTTTCTAACTGGCCTATGCTTCTATGAGTGCTTTAACACTTGCTTGTAAGCAGGGTAAATTATGATCTGTGATTTTCTCTGTCATCCGTCCTAAGTACAAGACACAATACTTGTCTTCTAGAGTAGGATCAGATTATCAACTGCAAATGCCTATCAGTGGGAAAATCATCCTGGGCTGCTTTGGCAGTCATTGAAGAGAAATTGGCACATTTGTCTTAAAAGCCTTTACATTCCACATCTGAAATAAATCACTTTCACATTCTAAAGAAGGCAATTATTTTTTCTATATTGACTACAAAATGGATTGATCTGAACTTAGCTGAGAGAAATCACTTTTGTGGTCCCCTCTCCAAGTAAGGGGCTGGCACTTGGACCTCCATCTCCTCACGTGCCCATGTCGTAGGCAATTGATTTCACAGAAGAGGAGTTAGAAGGGGATTTTAAGGAGAATACAAAATGGGCTATGCTCACAGGCACAAGACGTAGCCACATACACACAATGACCAGCCCAGTTTTCCACACAGCACACACTCTTTGTCCCCTTATCTGTTTTTCCATGTTTGCTCCTCTCCCAAACATTTTGATTCTTCATTTTCCACCTCTAGTTCATTACACTAGCATTCCCTAGTAAGTAATCCTGAAATGTTCTTCCTATCACCACACAATGTGTCTCATCCCCCTAAGCAGTGACACCTCCCCTCCAGTCTCTTATCTTGTAATATAATAATACAATAATTTGCAAGATTATAATAATATAATAATTTTCAAATTATAATAATAATAATAATTTGCAAGAATGAGACCTAGAAACACAAGATTTATCATAAAAATTTGCAGACTTTACAAAAAACAACATTGAAATGTAAGGACTGAGTCAGAAGCTAACACAAACCAAAGCAGCTCTCATGTGGCCTTTAATGATTTCAGTGTGTCATCCCCTTAAATGTGCCTTTTCATCAGCTTTATCACGCTGTGAAACTTTCATTTCATATTCCATTTTTCAGCCATTGGACATGGCTGCCTGGAAATATTGTCAATATGTGTAACTACATGAAAGTTGTTTCTCTTCAACTCACTTATTAAAAACTTTCTGGGATACTTTATGGCAGAACAGTTATATGAATATCAGGTTAGGTATGTTATGTTGACATGTGGCCTTGAAAAAATTCTCACAAGCTTTTAACTATTTTCTCCCAGTATAGCACAATGAAGAATACTCTTTTGTTTTAGATTCCTATGAGGTCACAAGGGGAAAAAAAAATTAAAAAGGGAAAGGGACTCATTATGGAAGGACAATAAAATATGTTGGGGTAGCTTTAAACTTTACTATTTTTGGCAGCTTTCCTTTTCTTTTTGCCTTTCCATTTAAAACTTCAATCCATCAGTTCTGACTATAGACTTTTTTTTTCCCCTACCAAACAAAACTCCAAGCACCCAGTCCATAAATTTATTTCTCTCTTTATCTTGAACTCCACTTGAAACTTTGTTGTCTGACACTTGCATCTTGTTCATTAGCAGTGATTTTGTGGTATTGCTTTACAGCTGACTTTGTTCTGACACATAAGATCAGAAAAGCCTGAGTCTAAATGCCTGTCATAAATTTTCACTGTCCTTCAATTTAAATGCTTCCTGAAGACTGCTCTCCATTCAGTGATTTGTAGATGCTGAGTTTTTTTCCCCTCTGCTATTACATTGCCCTCTAGAAATGCTGACAAAGATTGGCTGCACGAGTTCACCCTGTGTCAGCCTTTCATACTCTTCCAAGTTGAAATGTTTCTGTTGTCATTACCAAGAAAGATTCAACATATGTAGATGCATATTCTGCACACTATTATGCTTCCAGCAGCCAGATCATTTCTTTTATCATGCTGTCACCTTTTTTCAGCCACTAGAAAGTGCCAAGCTTTGCACGTAAGATCTCTGTGTGAGACAGAGGCTGCCCGAAATGCAGTTACAGAAGTGTTTGTAGGCACATGTTAACCTGTAGACTCTGCATGGAGCAAAGAGAAGGGATCCCAAAGCCCCAGAGTGTTCATGGCTTCTGAGGATCAGTCACAGTTGATAAAATGTAAGTCTTGATGTGCACGCTGTGTAAATTGCCCATTTTCTCAGTTATTAAGATGCTTACATGCTACATGCAAAGAATAACTGAAAAAAAAACAAACATCTCAATGAAAGGTTGTCAAAGTTTATAATAACATGAGTAACATCTTCTTCTGACATTTGTCTAGGATCATGCTCTAAAACACATACTAATATATTTATGGAGAGCAAGAGGATAGGCAAAAAGTCAGTCTGAGCGTTCCCTGCCCAAACCAAGCACACTGTATGAACAAGGAGTATAGTTGCTAGGGTGGACCTATGCAGATGATGGATTTGGGGCAAAAAACAGCTGCTTCTGCCTGAGTAGTCTCATGGCAGAAACCTGATGTGCTATGAATCATTGCTTGTTAACATTATTATCCCTGGAGGAAAGCAGGATCCAAGGTTAAACTGCTGTGGAGTTTCCTTAATTCACTGATATATAACACTTAGGTGGAAAGTGCAGTCCATGATCTTCTTTATTGTGATGTGGGATTAATTTACATCAAAATAATAGCAATTTAAATACAGGACCAAATAAATGCAACAATAACAAAGTATGCTCTAAGATGATGAGATAGAGACAGGACGAGACAGATAGCGACACTTATCAAATCCTGCATTCAGTTTTGTTCCCTTCACTACAAGAAAGATACTGAGAGGGTGGAGCCTGGCCAGAAAAGTGCAATGGAGAAGGTGAGGGGTCCTAAGCATAAGTCTGATGAGGAGTGGCTGAGGGAGCTGGGATTGTTTAGCCTGGAGAAAGGGAGGCTCAGGGGGAACCTTATTGCTCCACACAACTATCTGAAAGGAGGCTGTAGCCAGGTGGATGTTGGTTTCTTCTCCCAAGTAATAGGTGGTGGGATGACACAAAAAGGTCTCAAGTTGCACCAAGGAAGGCTTATATTGGATATGAGGAAGAAATACTTAATTGGAAGGGTTTTCAAGTATGAACAGTATGCTCAGCAAAGTGTGCAGATGCTTGGGGACATGGTTTAGTGGTGGACTTGGCAGTCCTGGGTTAATGTTTGGACTCAATGATCTTAGAGGTCTTTTCCAACCTAAATGATTCTATGTACAGGAATTATGGGGGTCATGGGAATATTTGAGACAGGGCTGATTAGGCAATGAAAAGATTCAGGAGATAGGAGCAAGAATAGAAAACAACATCATGGAGAGCAAGGATTAAGGGGCATGTAAGAGAATCAGAAATGGGGCACAAGGAGATCAACATGAGTTTTTAACTGAATGGAAAGCAGAACAACGAGAAACAAATGAAGAGAAATGATGACTGAAGCCTGAGCTCCTATATAGTAACACTTTTCCCTAAGTGAAATATTATTTTCAGACTGTAGAACACTGGAATGCAGAAATGGCCTTCCATCTGACTAGTAGGAGTAGTGTTGATACTACTATAACTATTTGTAATGTGGTAGCAGACAAGAGCATCACTTATATTTAGTGACTATCTGATGCCATGAATAATGCAGAAAAAGTAACAAAACAGGCACTAGTGCCATAGATAGCTCCTGCTGTCCCAGATACAGCAGACACCAAGACAACATAACACATAGAGCTAGGAGAATTGATCAGAAAAGCAGCAGTCACAGCTCCTTGTGGCCCAGTGACTCAAAGGCAAGCTCTATTCACTTTAAAATACTTTCAGAAGAAGGTATATAAATGGGCCTTTTTTTCCTTATCCCTTCTACTTCACAAAAAGCATCATCCCACCAAGTTAGCCTAGCATTTCCTACTCTTCTCAGACCTACTGACCATCTGCAAATTATTGGCAATGATTTTATTTAACTTATTTTACCTAGTAAACATATAATTTCTGACCCATAAATGAAAAAAGCAGTAATTTTTGACAACTCTGTAACAACACATCTGGCTTCCCAAGCAGGTTCTGCCTTGCCATCTCTGACAAAGAATTCTCTAACCACCAAGTTCCTATGGTGCTACAAGCTAAATTAATGAAATTCATTTCCTACAATGGGAAATGTGAGAGAAAAAATGTTCCTTTAATTTCTGCAGGAATAGAAATGAATTACTTAGTAGGTCATTCAGCCTCATATGAAAACTTCTAGGTTTGCATGTATATGAGGTTTGAAAATACTTACTTGCATAAAGCAAGCTCATGTAGACATAGTATAGAATATTGACAAGTCTTATGTCATTCTACTTTTAATTAAACAAAAAGGATTTTCTTTTTAAAGAAAGTATTTTCTTTAAATTTGTCCCATTTCCACCCCCACCCCCCACCCCACCCAAATGCAATAACTCAAATCATAGGAGAAAATAAGTTATCTCCTTTGGATACTACAAACAAAATTTCTCTACCCATGTTATTATCCATTAAAAACAACTAAAATCAGAGCAGTACTTTACAAGATGGAGATACTACTTCTGTTGTCACCTAATGTACTGTTTAAACCAACTAATTCTTACCACAGCTTATCATATTCCCTCTGAACAAACGATCCCCATGCCTGAATTTACAACCAGGCACATTAACCTTAAACCTCATCTTACTTCAGAAAACCTCATTCATTTCCTCTAAGAAGAAAAGAAACCTTTCAAGGACAGTTAGGCTTATAATGCCACTTTCCATTGTAAAGTTAGCCGCATGAAAACTGTTTTTGCAAGGGAGAATTAAATGCCTTTTTGGCTTTTTGCAGTGATCTGGTATCATGCAAAGCTGATAGAGAGCAATGGCTCTTCTTTAGAGAAGTGAATTTAGTCAGATTCTCAACCAATGCAAAGTGACAGCTTGAATGTCAAGGTTTACCTTTTGTGGAGCTGGTCAAGTAGCCTTAATTTTCATAAAATGTACAGTTTCATTTAAAAAAAAAATTCTGTACAGCCTAAATAAATTTCTACATAGTTTTTATCACCAGGAATCTGAAGCAACTAACTGCTTGGTTTACAAATTCAGGAACACAGGTATGCAATTTCCTGAAACCTGAAGCACTGCTTTTAGGAGAGCTTCTTTGGTACAGTACAGTGTGCTGACTTTATACACAATTTACACCAGCCTAGTTTCCTTATTTGTGAATTGAAGCAATCTGGTAAATTTACAGAATATGTTGTGATATAAATGGACACCCCAGCTAGGGATGATGCCATGTGACACCAAGAGTTCTGGAACTAATGAAGAGGCATATATTTCATGTGGAGTAATGTGACACACTTGCAAAGCGTCAGATTAGGAACTTTTCCAGAGAGTGATGCAGAAGGCTCTGAGAGAGTGAGATATATGCAGGTTTACACCTGCTTGAGAAAAAAAAAACAAACAAAAAAAACAACAAAAAACCAACCAAAAAAACCAAACAAACAAAACAACCAAACAAAAAAACCAAACAACAACAACAACAAAAGTAAAGAAAATATCATTATATCCATCCTGTAATACTCTGATCAGAAATTAGGTGCCTAAATCAGTATCTCTCATGTCCTAAGTTCCTTCTAGAGACAAGGTGAAGGAACGAACATCTCCAGAGGGATTCAATCCACTGCTCTTCACAGCTTTGTATCAGTGAGGCTTCAGGTTCCAGCTGGGATCCCAGCAACAAAGCTTTCATGGCTGAAGAATCTTCCAGTGGTGCTGCTGAAGGATGAGGAAAACTGGTTGGTGCTAAAGGAACACATGCCCTCACCTGAGACCATATAGTGTACTACTCTGGAGTACACTATAATAATCTTTGGTTATTAGTCCAGAAATTTGGCTTTTCATCCTCCCAACTGATATCTCTTTTAAAGAGGTGTCTAGGACTGGAAAAATCCTCTTGTTTCCTTATTTCTGTATCACCTTATCCTGCCTTCGGTGATTCAATTATACGTCTATTACAGTAAGTGTTATCCAAGAGGCAGAAAGTATAAGATGTGTTCTTCATCAAACCAAACACAAACCTAGGTTTTTTTCCAAAGGCAGAAATTTAGCCCTATCAAAAAACATTATGTTTAGCTTTCCAAACACAAGGATTCTTCATACTCACCTTTGGGAAGTTAAATCTACTTAATATAGGGTTTTCTAATTGCCTCCCTAAACTCAAGAGGTAAATGAGCGTATAACCTGAGGCACACTGCCAACACCACAGGGGACAAGTAATGCATCACAGTAAAGTGTAGGCAGTAGTATTTTTTCCTATACATTCACTCCTCCTAATTTAACCTCAGTTGTAGGGTTTGTTTCCATCTTTCAAAAATTCAGGTAGCCAGGGCTTAACCTACATTTCTGCTCAAGTTTTGTTAATAGGCACTGAAATACAAAGATGCCATCCCCCATGTAAAATAAATAATCACCTGATTCATCCAGTGAAACAGTTCTTTTTTTAGTATCTTCATCAAAGCAAATTCCCATGGAAGTCAAGTGAAATTCTGCCAGATGAAGGATTTAATAAAAAACTTAGGTCCTCAACTGTTCATAACTTGTGATTTATGCAGTTTTTACCAAACAATGCACTTCATGTATTCTTTGATTCAATACTGCACACAATCTTATCCAGTTATTTTAAGAACAGATACAAGCAATTTTTTTGCAAAAAAAACCCCTGATTGTCTGCCAAGAATATGAAGAGGAAGGCACTCATTTTCTGAACTGTTTGACAGCAACTCAATTTGTTCTAAGTATCCCTGAAAGGTCATGTGCACTCTGGTTTAAAGAGTGGGAAGGGGTGAAGTAGGGCTAAAAGGCAAAAGGTTGACTTTGATCAGACTGTGGTCTACACGAAAAAAATGTCCAGAGGTCTCAGGGTGACTCAGGACATGTCTGAGAATTGTCTTCTTGCACATTAGACACCTGCTGTTTTAAACAAATCTTCAGGCTTCACCGAAGGGTTCAGCTCAGCTGAAAGAAAATTAATGCAGAAAGAGATTTATCTAGTTACATGAAAGCAGTTTATAACTATTTCTCAGTTTCCACCAGCCCACATTTACAGTCATCCAAAGTCACTTGTTGTACATATTCATTTTTGTACAGCTTGCATGGGTTGACAGGGACCTCATTATCCAAGAGTCACCTGGAAATCCTGAGACTTGCTGGGAAGCAGAGTATCTTACTGTTTTTCATCACTTTGGAAGAATTTTTCTCAGTAGGAACACTATTCTGTATCCTCCTACTTTTAAGTATTTCCTTCATTCCTCTCAAGGATCTCGCTCTGCGCATAGTTTTGGCCAGTGTTGGAGAAAGGTTGTTAAGTTTGGCATGAGTGTGATCAGTCTCACAGTTTCAATGATCCTCCTAAAGAGATTTGACAATCTGGGTTCATGTAATATCTGACTGTGCCCTTCTGAGCTGAAGATGGATACTACAACAGCACTTCTCTCAACAGAGACCATCAAAGAGATTTCAGACTATGACATGCAGCTTCACTTTTCTGTTGGTCTACTGGGTTTGGGGTATTGGTTGGTTGATTTGATGGTTGGGGTTTTTTGGGATGATTGATTTAGGCTTTTTTAAAGTTAAAGTTTAGGAAAATTAGCATTCATAGGATCTGATTTTTACAAAGTAGAGAAAAACCCCAAAATGTATTAGGGCCTCATTTTCCTCTTTTGAAAAGCTAAAAATGCTGCAAAAGTTTGCTCTTTTGAATATCTTGCAATGTACTGTCTGTAGAAAAAAAAAATTATATAATACATGCAAGTATATATTTCCTTTGATTCTTTTTAGACCTAAAAAGGGAACATCTTATATAACATATATATCTGCAGAAGTAGATTATCCTTTTTTTTTTTCATAGGCTGGAGGAGAGCTTCCTTTTCATCATAATTAACTACTGAAAAGTGGAACACTGGATGATTAAAAGCACTTTTTTTTTTAAATGAAATTATTTCTCCCAAGAGGCTAAACAGAATATGCTCTACATATACACATTTTTCTGTGTTCGGCTACATATGTATAGATTCCATATGATTGATCTAGCCAGGAAGATCATTCAGATCAGTGGCACCTGGTAAAGGACAACCTCAGAAATAAATTTGTGTCAAACCTCAATCTACTTATTATTTTTCTAAATTATATTAGTGAAGAATGTCTCCTTATTCCATAGTTTACAATATTGTAAAATTTAAATCTCCTCACTGCTTCCACTGTATTGTTAAAAGTTGATGACAACTGAGACAGGATACTTTCTTACTTTATTTTCTAAAAATTCAAGTGCATGCAGCAATAGCTTGTCTTCCTTTTTAAAACAGGACAAAAGCAGTTGATGGAAACTATAATACCTATTTAATTCTTCAAAATAAGACATTCTTGTAAGGATTCATAGACAGGTAATAACGCTGATCTTTAGAATTATTTTGGTAAAGGAAATCTCTTGCCTCATAGCAAATTCAATAACTTAGCAGTTTTATTATTTTCTGTTGCATTATTAAAGATTTTTTCTGAGTAGAAGACTCAGTCACTTATACTTTTTTTGTTAGATATGTACCAAAGGGTGAATGAAAGATAGACTCTGTCCAGAGCAGATAGTTGTACAAAAACAAACATTTTTGTGCCATGTTTTCATGTTTTTACTATTCCATGTGCAAATTATTTCTGATGCAAGTGGGTCTTTTTGTCCATCAATTTTCAAAGGGAAAGTGATTACTAATTGGAAGAACTGGGAAAATAAATATGTTGAATTAGTTCCCAAGGAAAGTAATTTTAATACAGACATAAATTTCATATTTTGTTAAACTTCAGGTACAAATAAATATTATGTTACCAAAAGGTAATAAATGCAACAAACAACATCCTATTAATATATACTGTTTTCAAAAGTTAAAATAAACTCCATCAATGAACAAAATGATGACAGTTATTGAGGCAATATTTTGATAGTATTTTTGTTTCTTTCAAAATATCATTCAATTACAACACTCCAAAACATTTTAAAGAAAAAACCCTACATAAAATCTATCTAGATTCTTATCATAAGATTTTTGTAACCAATAATGTGAAAAGGTATCATCCAGTTCAAATACACAAGATGATTATGAGTTAATGAATTGGAAGAGACAGTGACATGAAATTTGAACTTACACCTGACTTTTTTAGTAGGAGTGTTCTCCCACTTCTCTCCATCTGCAGAGAAGGGATAGTGATACTGATCATCATTTTAAACTGCCTTTCGGTGTGCAGATCAAACACACTCTACTAAGTTTGGGGGCGTCCCTTTTGGGTCAAATACCAATGACAATGGAAACACGGGACCCCAGTGATGTCATTAATGCTAATTTGTAGAGTTATTTGTTGCATAAGCATAAGTCCCATCAGAATCTGACTCATTGTAACACTAAGCAATAAATTACATAAACATACTGCTTTCCTATGATTGGTATAAATGTTATTTTAGCAGGTGTATATAAAAAGCTCTTTAAAGATTTGAAAGAAGAACCCATTGAAAGTCTTTTCAAGACACCAATAGGAGTTTTATCCAGTCTTATCTGTTACACCTTCATGAGAACATTTAAATAAAATACCTGACTAGAATAGCAAATTTATCTGAATTTCACTGACATTTCATAAATGTGACCTATGCTAAAAATCAAGACAGTGGTCAGAGAACTGAGATGACATTACAAATTATCTATTCTAATTGCCTTTCTTCTATAAATAAAGAGACAGAAGATGTATAAAAAACTATTCCTAATTACCACAAGTTAAATATCAACTCTTTTAAACCTTGCTGACATTAAACAAAAATTATGTTTGCTCTTCTTCTGCAGCAAATGAAAAATAAAATCATTTGCTGTGATCCAGTTAAAGAGACAAAGTATACGAAAAACCAAATAGATCTGTAGGAGATCTTTGAACTAGCAATTACAAAAAATGCACAAAACTCCTGGTAGTTCAGAAAGGAAACATATATCTAGAGCAGCAGATAACTAACCAGCTATACTTCTCTTGCAAGACCATTTCAATGGCTTTCCAGACCACAGCCAGAAAACAGAAGGATTATACTAAACAAACCCTGGGAGCTTAATTAAATTAAGTTATAGAGAATGCGGGAAAGTTGCTCTTTTCACAAAAAAAAAAAAAAGTGCCAGGTTTTGAGAGTGGATAATTCGGAAGTCTAAGATGCAGATACCATGATTACAAACAGCTAATCAGTTACTGCCATCTACAGAACTGAGGAGTTTTGTGTATTTAGTGTCATAGGAGTACTCTGCAGGTCAGATCTTCTTCTGTCTAATACCAGAGGGAATCTTACCACTGACTTTAACAAATGTAGAAATGTGCCAAATTTATGACTCATTAGTTTGGCCCCGCACCAGAGAGTTAACCTGCCATATTATTATTATTTCTGTGCCAGAGACCATTGAAGAAAGCTAAAAAGTACTTTTCACATTTATATAATATATGTTTTTTTAATTTGATAGAGGAGTAGCTGAAGATGAAAGACCTTTTTTTTTTCTTCCCCACAGTTTTCTCTTAACTATCTTTTTAAAATACTCTACAAATCATGTTTACGAACAACAGGTTCTAAAAATATCCACACAGACACAGTAAAATTTGCTTGAAATTTTTAGAGAGCCTGAAACAACAGTTCTGCTGATCAGGTGTCCATGTCAATAGTAGTGACAATAACATCAACATCATAATTACAGGTCACAAGGATGCACTAAGAAGATCTAAATTTACATTTTCAGTGTTTTAAGCAAAATTGTGTGGGGAGTGAAAAATAAGAGTATCTTTCTTACAGATAGTATTTTAAAAGGGAATTGGATAATAAAACTGAAGGATCAAAGACAGAGACAACAAATCATTTTCATCTTCTCAAATAGGTATATTCTAGTTTTTGTTAAGGTATTTCAAAAAATATTAAATGCCCACAACATATTACCCGAGATGCCTGTAGTATAATGAAATGCATAGCACAGAAATGTAATATTTGGAGAGGATCTGTTGGGTTATAGCTATACCTCACAATGGACTTTTCTTCTCAAAAATGAAGGTGCAGAATTCCTTTTCTGTCAGCTATGATCTCTGACTACAGAAAGGTTGAGAAATATACCGTAAAACAAGATAGATGTTTGGTTAGGATACTGGACTTGATGTTGCTGGAAAGTACTTTGTGAATTTAAGTTGCAGAGCAAAGCACTTCTGTGTTTCTGCCTCTAGCCAAGAGAATGCACTTCAGACCAAGAGATTGACAGAAGCAATTCTTCTTCCAGGGGCTACACAGAGGCACCTGGGGACACAGCAGAGCCCCACACACCACTGAACTGAGCATTGGAAGAGGCAGGGTGATGGAGGGCTTCGTTCCCTTAATGTCCAGTTGTAACTGCATTTCACAGAATACCTTGTGATGGAAGTGACCTTAAAGATCACCTTGTTCCTTTCCCCCTGCCCCAGTCAACGACACTTTCCACTTGACCAGGCTGCTCAGAGCCCCATCCAGCCTGGCCTTGAGCATTTCCATGGGTAGCCACTTCCAGGGTGTATTTGCATTACCAAACCCAAGAGCAATATAATTTCTTAACAAAATTAGGCTATATTTGCACACCAAAGAAAAACAGCATGAAAGATAGGTGTACCAGCACCACCTAGTGATGTCTGCCAAGTCATTGGTTCTGTGATATTCAGAACTCAGAAGAAAACTCCCCAGCTGTATGCACATCCAGCATGCCCATGAACATCAGTCGATGGTCTTTGACTGGTCTTTGGATTTTATGTCTTAATCTTATTTTTATACACTACAGGCTTGTATGTTTTCAATTAAGATCTTTCTTCAGGATATAGGCAAAAATATTTGAACTTACTGAAAGACGTGATTGATCAGTACAACTTAAAGTGGTCTAGCACTGTATTGTCTTAACACTTTAAAGGTCTTGTCTGTGAACCTCGGAGGACTTTGCCTAGAAGTCAGTTGTTGAAATGTTTATTCACAAGTAATTAATTAGTAAAAGCCTGATGATGACATTGAAAGATGTCTCAAGTTTATGAAGACCTTGAACATCCACACTTACCAACAATAAACTTTTGGACTTTGATTCACCTGTTTTTGTTTTTTTGTTGTTTTGGTTTTTTTATTACAAGAGCAGTTGTTTCCTTATCTGGAGGTACCTTAATTTATTTTTATCCAACAGTGATATTGCATGAAAAGAATACAGGGTATGGTAAAAATATATTAAATATTTAAAAGCATTTTCTCACAAAAAACACAGGCACTGTATTCCACATTTCAGAAGGTCCAGCAGGCATGAGGCCAACAGAAGAAGTAATCTGTGTAGGTCAGAGTTGATACAGCAAAGTAAACATTGCAAGCAAAATTCTTCTGAGTTGTTAGTGTTATATATTAATGATTCTCTCAGCTAGCATAAGGAGTCATGAAGACCAAGGATGTATCCCACAGTTCACCCCACCCAGGTGTGTTCTGCTGTGGAACACAGGTTCTCTTTATTCAAAGAAATGAGCAGGAAAGGGAGGCAAATATTGAAGTTACCCCAACTTTTTGTCTACTATGTAGTGAGCACTGCTATTACTGCTATTATCATCGTTGTTGTTATTCTGATAGGAAGAAGTGAATTTCACTTTTGTACCTTTGTCAATGTGGCAATTCTCTCCAGATACCTGCAAAACTTGGGAGGCAAAGTATCACTCCATGTCGAATTATTTGCTGTGTATTTGCATCTAGACATTTTTGGAGACATGAGAGTGGGATAAGTTGGACAAGGCCAGGCTGGATGTGTCTCTGCCCATAGCATGAAGTGATGGGAACTGGATAGTCTTTAAGGTCCCTTCTAACCCAAACCATGCTAGGTTTGCATCTCTGCATGAGGGAGAAGAGACTCAGAAAAGTATGGCACTAAATACCTACATACAGTCTTTTTCAACAAAAACGCCTTTGAGACATCTAAGTCTTTTACCCACTTTTCCTTTAAAAGTAACTTGAAACCAGATGGTATCATAAAGATAAAAGAAGCTCCATTAAGAACCAGCAGAGATGCTATTAGTATGTTAATGGCCAGATGTTTTCTTAAAGAAGAGATAAAAGAGATAAAAGATATAAAAGGTGTCAAGAGAATAAATAGATTCTTTATTTTTTAATGTAGAATCCAACATAGAAATGACCAATCGGATAAGCAATTCAGCAAAGGAAGAAGTTTAAAAAGTCATTTTAGAAGTCTTGGCAACATTTACTGGGGAAATTTAAAAAGTTCCTGCTAAAAGTTTCTTTAATCGCCTTATATAAACCAATGTCCCTGAGTGAAGAAGAGATGTTAGTTAGATAATGACTTTCCACTATATAGCTATGATCAAAAGTTACACCCAATAAAGCCTTTTCCAGAAAGATAAAAGGCCACAATACTTCACATATGTTCAAGCAGTAGAAAACAAATCTACTTACAGATATCTTAAATCAGCTTCTTAATTTATGAATAATGTTATAAATAGACCTTTTTAAAAATAAGTTCTTTAAGACACATATGCATTTATTTTAGTTTAGATATGTCAGAAAGCCCCAATTACATCCATATCTCAAGTCCCAAAATACTGCTTGATCTTTTTCTTTGTTTTTAATTATTTTTATTCAGGCCTGAACTTGAGAAAAATCTTTCTACTACACAAAAGTTAAAACCCATAGCATTATTACATCTTGTGAAATGCAATAATGTATGAAAAGCGTGGGTTTTTTTCTTATTTAGTAAGCAAGAAAGTCCTAATTACCAAGTGTGTTTTGTCATGCCACTGCCTGGCTTTGATTCTTTGACATAGAGGGACAGAAGTGTTTTATACTCTCCAGGCTGAAAATTCAAAACTAAAACATTTCTCGTGCTTTTGAGAGCCTTGAGGAAGGTTTCTTTAAGACAGTCAAGGGAAACAATATTGGTTGTGCTGCCATCCTTACTCTGCTTCTGACCTGCAGAAATATTTCAGTCAGCATCTATGGTCCAAGTTAGCTTTCTGGAAGCTAAAGATGATGATACCAATTTCTTCAAGGAGTAATCGGAGATTCACATGCGGAAAGCCCTGTATGAAAAGTGGTCTTACTAGATATATGCAATTGCTCAAATTAAGCTTGTCAATTAGATGTGAGCGCATCGATTTTTCAGTTTCAATAAACGACTCTAATGCTAGTGTACTTGTGGTGTGGCATTAACAGTCGGGAAAAAAATGAAAGGAAGAAAAAGATCCGAGCCCCACTAATTGTGGAGTTTAATGACTTAGTGTACTTTAGATGAGATGATGTTTGTGGGCCTCAGAGGACAAGAAAAGGCATATACGTGCGGCTTGGGAAGAGAAAGAGGTTTAGCTGTGGTTTACTTGATTTATAGTGTGCAGTTTCTCTTTGAAGCAGAAGAGGGAATACCAAATTTTCCAGTCAAATTTTCATATGAGTGGCGCCTATCTGAAGCCTGAAAATTAATCTTACCTCTTCAAAAAAGATCAGATGACAGAAGTTTTGCATAAATGCAGACAGCTAGAAGAACAGAAATTGAAAC
Source organism: Alethe diademata (assembly GCA_025584955.1). Lineage (NCBI taxonomy): Eukaryota > Metazoa > Chordata > Aves > Passeriformes > Muscicapidae > Alethe > Alethe diademata. The sequence continues at coordinate 32,990 of JANRMJ010150763.1, read as the reverse complement.
TTGTTAGCAGGATGAAAGAGATACAGTTTAGAAAGAGCCATGTGGTGAATGTTGAGGTCTATAAATGATAAATTTATAAATGTGGTTCTATTAGGGAAATGTCAATCTAATATTAGTTTCTGTATCTCAGTTAAAGATCTCCAGTTAACCAGATAATTGGACCAGATGCAGTGCATTTGAAAGTGCCAGTGGAGCTGGCCAATATCATCTCAAAAAGGACAAAAAGGAGGATCTTGGAAACAGTAAGTCTCACTTTAGTCTCTGGGAAGGTTGTGGAGCTAAACCTCCTGAAATCTGCATCCAGGCCTTTGAAGAATAATAAAAGAACTGCAGTCATGATGGACTGACCAAAGGCAAGTTGCACTTTCTGCAGTGAGACAACTGCAGTGAGACAAGGTTTTGCAGGTGATGTGAGAGCAGTGGACATAATTTACCTTGATTGTAACAAGGTTTTGTTCATTTTTCCCATACTATTATTTCATTCAGAAGTCTAAATCCAGTCAATACACTAAATGTGTTGAATACAAAGTGTGTAGTCAAATGACTGAACTGGCAGGTTTGGTGAGATCCCACTGGTAGCCAGTTATGAATGCCATTTCCCTGTGATCAGAACTGCTTTGATGGATTTTCCTGTAAGTAATGACTTGGAGTGACATGAGTGCGCCAAAAGCAAATTCAAACCAAGGAGGAAAGAACAACTTGCTGGGTGGAGAGCAGGGCTGTTTTTTAGAGGAATCTCAACATGCTGGAGAAAAAGACTGCCACTAAGTGCACTAATTTTAGCCAAACATAAACTGTGTGATGCATAATAAGCCCATGTAAAACAAAGTTTTGGGGCTGCCTCACTGGGAAGCAGCTTTGCAGAATAGGAGATGGGGGTTCTCATACTGAACAAGTTGAGCACAAGCTGGCAGCGTGTCTCTGCAGCAGTAAGAGCTTACTCACATACAACTTTAATATCAGAGCTAGTACATTGAGGGAAATGGTTATTTGCTCTCTTCAGCCCTTGTATAGACACATGGGAAATGGTATGTCTGAGTTTGGACACAGCAATGTGAGAAAGTCCTGGCATGCTGGAGGGAATCCAGAGAAGCATCAACAAAGATGGCTGAGGACAAGAGCCCATGATGTATGAGGGGAAACTAAGGGAACTGGATTCATTACAACCAGAGAGAAGGCTGAAGGGGTTTTCTAGCCTGAGCATTCCTCCTCAGTTGGATGCAAGCGTTTAGCTTCTGTGATCTATTGATGCAGTCATCCAGAACCATCTGGACATAATCCTGTGAAATATGTTCCAGGAAAACCTGGCTGAATCAGGGAGGTTCAGCTGGGTGACCCTGCTGCGGTCCTTTCCACCCTTAACCATTCTGTGATTTGTAGGTAGGCCCAGACAGATTCTTGGGTTTCTCTTTGAACTGAACTCAAGCTCCAAACATTGCGCTCTCTGCAAAAACTGAGTAAGAATTTCCTTAGATGCTATCTGAATAGACCTTTAACTCCACTGATTCTTCAACACTTACAAGTGTTTAACTCCAACTTCCATTTTTTTCCACTTGCAGCCACATAAAGTCTGTCATTTGCGCCATAATCTTGACTTTCCTTTTTTGCCTGTGGGCATCATGATCCACTTAGTATATTATTTTTTAAAAAATATGTTTTACTTATCTGTTGCCCTACAAATCTCCAGACACTGGAATTAGAAGAAAAATTCTGATTCCATTACTATGGCAATAATGAGTATGCAAGCGTTTATCCATAGTTTGCATGCTTGATTTTTTTTTTATTTTAATAGAAAGAAGATTAGAAAAGTTTCTACAAAATACAAAACAAACATAAAAACAAACCTTTGGGAATAGGAGCTGTAGTTATACAGCTAAACTTGTCGTATTTTCCCATTCCTGGGAGTCTTAAGTCTGCAAGCCTAAAATGAAACTCGTTCTTAAATCATGCTGCAAGGTTCAGTGTTGCAGAGGTCTAGTGGAAGTCTGCCATATTTTCTGAACCCCAAGAAGATTAAGAGTTGCAATTCTCAATTCATCCTGAGAATTCAGCAACATAGGGGACCAGCTCAAGATTGCTTTAGTGTGGGTTTCCTTTCCTCCTAGAATTTGAGAATGATAAATTTATGCTGAAAGAAATCAAATCTGCTCCTCAAAAAAAAAAAATAAATGCTACAAATGAAACTCAAGAAATCACAGGCAGGGGAAGCTCAGTAACATCTAGATTGTTGCAGGTTATTTTTCAGTAAAGTACAACAATGAGGACAGAATTAAGAAAACAGATTTCCTCTTTCACTTTCCTCAGTATAAATTGCAAATGGCAAAATTGATGACTAGTGCAAATGAGAAGAAATTTGGCCCATGGAGGACTAATTAGAAACTCATGCCAAAGCACTCTTTTTCAGTCTGTCTGCAGATGCAAATCTCTCCTTTACAGTGAGTGCAGAAATGAATTGCACATTCTGCACTGAGAACATCACCCAAAAACCCATTCTGCAGGGAATATGGTCCAGCAAAAATATCTTTTAGTTCAGACCTTTTCCTTATCTCTGGAACTACTGTTGGTTTCAATTTCTCATGAAGAAATGAGGACAAAAATATTACTAAATGGAAATACATTGTAATCAATAAATAGTTTTTCTTCATCTTGTTTTATTACTAAAATAAATAAGAAATAATAAATATTATTAAGTAATTAAATAATTTAATAATTAATTATTAATGTATTAATTAATTAAATAATAAGTAATTTAAGGTTTGTTGCCTTTATAAAAACACCTCTTACCACAAAGACACATTATAGGTTAGCACAGAGGTGAGTATGTCAATAAGTGTTCAGTAAGTGCCTTTCTTATTAAGTTATTATTTCTGCACATTTTTAGTAATGTTAGCCAGATTGGTTTAAATAGAGAGAAGGAATAAAATATTCAGGTTGAAAACACTTCTTTCATAATTTCTGGAGACTGTTAGAAAGGAACTTCAGCCCAAACTGCTAATTTTTTTACTGATTATTTTTAATGAGAATTTAGCATTTTCAGTCCTGTGCTATGACACTTGGAGACTTGTGTTACTTGCATGGAGAAAAGAGCATGCAGCTAGTTACTTTGAATTAAAGCACCCATTCAACAAGGAAGCATGTAAAAGCATTTGGCTAAATTTGCAAGCAATGCAGTGTCTCTACAGAGGGAGGGAAGATAGATCCCGGCCTGCAAAGCATTTCAATCAACAGAGGTCTTTCTATCAACTTAATCCACTTTAGATATGTCAAGTGGTCCATTAAGTCTGTATCAGTGTAACAATGAGTTATTCTCACAACTAAATCTTCCTTGGTTTTAACAGGATTTAGGCATATGTTTAAACTTGAGCAAAATCTTAAGTGATTTCAATATAGGGAAGTTGAATTGTGGACCTTTAATTAAGGGAGAAGCTTACAGATTAGTATGAACAAAATTTCTGCATAGAGAATTAATTCTGTGATTATATAGATAGCTAAAATTCTGACATAAAGTGATGTAAAACAAATCTCCATTTGGAAGGAGCTTGTATTGTGTTCTGTCTTCCTGTGTTTATTTTTTTATAGATTAAAAATTCTTTTGCAAAGATGATCTGATTCCCACTGATTCTCAGAATCTTGAGTAGTCCAGGTGCATCATGATATCCTACTGCTTTCTGTTCACTTTAACCATATTCTTAAAATTCTTTTTGCAGACCAACTGCCCTCTACTTATTGGCAAACTGAATTGATTGTGACGGCAGTGCCTGTTATCTTTGGTAATGAATAGTTTCAACTGAAACACCACATGTAAATAAATCATATTTAGCACAATAGCCTCAGTATATCAATGGGTTATTAAAAAAAAATAAATTGCCATTTGCCAGTTGTTTGGAGTTTTTAAAGGAGTTAATAAATTTTAGAAGCCTTCCACAGTGCATTATGAAAAAAAATGCTTCAAACCTTCTTTCTTTGATGTTACTAAACAAAGACACTGCATTTTTACACTTCCCTTGCATTTATTCGTTTTCTGGGCTGTCTGTTGCAGTGAAGGCTTGAAGGACTTTTACTGAGATGAGCAGGATGACCACCAAGACTCATCAACAGATTAATGTTGAAGCCAAGATGATACAGAGTTTAAACCCTTCCAGAAGATTTTGATTGCATAAAATGAGTCTGACTTTTTGTGCAATGCAGAGGAAACTTCATCATAAACATTGTCTTATTCAACTCCACATCATGGAAAAACTTTAAAGAGCAACTCTAATCTCCACCTGAAAACCAGTGTTTTATGAAGAGGTTGTACCATTTCATCTAGACATTGTAAGAAATACATTTATTTATAATTTCATTTTTTTAAATAACAATGAAACTACCTAAAATATGTCTCCATATTTCATTTGGAATTAAACAGAACAATTATCAAAATTATTTGTCTGTATTTTAGAAGGTAGTCCAGCAACAACTTTATACGGTATAAGTATTCACCAAGCTTTAAATTTTCTCTTTTCTGATTTTGGGATATGGACATTTTGAAAAGGTTATGTTGGTCAGCCTGGCAAATGAAATGTTCTTCTAAATTTTAGGAGCAGGGAAGAACAGAGTAAATACAATATTGAATTCAGTTTCTAAAGATTACTTTTGTATATCTCCACCATTTTGCTTCAAAATACCATGGCAAATTAACTGTCACCCAGTCCAATGGAGTTAGTTCCTGGAATGAAGGACATAAAAGATAGAAACCTCAGCTCAAATAAATCTGTTGAACTTCACTGATTTCAGATTGACTGAGCTAATTTATAATAGGTGGAGTTCTGCCCCAGAGATATAGCCAAAGGTAAACAAAGGTAAATACAGCCTTCTCACTGGTACTCAGGCAAATTAAAGTTCTTCTACTTATCTACTCATCCACTCTAAACAGATTTTCCTCACTTTTTTTCACTATATATTCATATCACTTTTTCCTGAATATAAATAATCAAATTTATGACATCAAATTTGCGATACAATTTTATTAGAAACAGATAGATAATGCAGAACAAGACTGAAACCATAGGCTGATTTGTTTTATCAAAAGTTCAGTCACAGGTGAATGCATCCAAAGGGTCCCACAGCCTTTTATTTATTTGGTAGGGTGTGATATTTTAGCCGAGAGGTAATCTGGTGGGATAACACACCTAAAGAATGGCTGCACAGTTGAGGGTCAGACCTATGGATGTAGTGATACGGTCTGACACCACTGCAGCTGTCACTAAGCCATTTCAATGTATGTTGGGCTGGCACATCAGGAAAGGGAAAAGAAATTAATACTGAAAAAACACTTCTGATTCAGCAAAATAGGACCAGCATGCAGTGGTTCCACATAGGACCTCATCACTCTGTAGGAATTCGGTGGCTTAAGGACAGGAATCCAGGCACACTCAGAAGTGTTGGTAGTGCCATTGCCACAAATAACAAAGTAACCCTGAGTCATAGGGAGGATATCCCCAGAGAGTCCTAATTCATCAAGTGCATGCTCAGATCATGTCTAATCCACTGGAGACACCTTGAGTTCCACACAAAACACATCAGTCACAGTTATTTTAATTCAAAGGTGCACAGCAAGGAAAAGTGATACAGTTGACCTTGATTCGCATAATATACACTTGTTGGGGTGGACCAGGTCCAGAAGCAGCAGATTCCCCCTGCTCTGAGTTCAGCAGCCCTTTGTCAGTAAATCCGGTATTCTGCTGCCCAGACCATCACTGCTGCTAGCTCAGGGCTGCAGTCCCTACCAAAGAAATGAGAGACCCGGGCTCAATTTCCTCACGAGACAGAGGGACATTAAAGCTGCATTTTCTCAGGGGAATGCCCTGGTCACTCAACTAACAGGCTTGCGGTGGAAGAGTGAGGTGGAAAGGAGCCCTAGCTGCTTTCAGTGGAAGCTGGGAAGCTGTTGAGCAAGGAACATGAAAGTCATAAGCCAGAGATCCAATAAGGTGAAGCAGAAAGTGAGGGAAACTCTAGATTTTGCTCAGCACTGATTTAATTGTATATTTCGCTTTTAATTGTGGTGGGCAAGATGTCTGATGTTAGTAACAGAAGCCAAAACTATTAGACAGAGACAAATCTGTCCAGTTTTACTGCAAAATTTACTATCCTGATGATATTAAGAACTTTATGAGAGAGGATTTGTGGTGATTTTTTTCCTTCTTTCCACATTTATTTGTTTTCTATAAGCAAGAACTGGATAACTGTGAAAACATGTTCTATAAAATGGAGATGTTAAAGGTCACTATCTGACTGATCAGCCTTGTCTCCTTACTTGAATGTTCACCCCCACTCATTTTACAATCACAGAGCACATTAGTTACTATTGAAAAAGTTTATTATTGTAGAAAATAATGAAACTATAAACCTGCAAGCCACGTGTTAAGATTCCTGGACAAAAAAAGGACTCAAGTGACAGCTAATCTGACTGCCACAAAACAGGCCAAACCTTTGTCTTTTGGATGATATATCTGATTATGCCATAGGTATTTAAAAACCTGAACCTACTGATTCTAAAACTGTAAATTTTATTTCAATTTTTAATAAAAAGTCTTAATGAGAATTTCTGTCTCATTCTTATTTAATTTATATGGAATTTAAAAAGTCTTTCTGCTGAACACCATTACATCTTATTGCAAATAAAAATGCCCTTGAATGGAACATTAGATTTTACTTACATTAGGTTAGAATTGGAGCGTTACTTCTCCTAAAATCATAATTTACAAAGAAAAGAAAGCAGTCTACTTTTCATTCTTCTATTATATTTCTAAGAGTTTTATTTGCTTCGCTGAAAGTACAGCTGATTCAGGAAGAGATGCTTCTGCAGGAGTTCAGAGATCAGAATGTGTCAAGATTTTCTTCCAGAATACTTGGCTCTGTAACCATTTACTGGAGATCTTTTACACCGTATAGGTGTGACTGTTAACAGAAAGAAAAACAAAGAAAGGAGATAAGATTATTATGAAATTAGGTAATAGAATACAGACATTCACTGTTGGAAAATAGTGCTTGCTGCAAGAACACCTAACAGAACTTAAGAGTTGTCTGTTTCTTGCCAAATTATTACTTAGTTCTGTATTCAAGGTTTGTATAAGCATTAGTGTATCAGTACCTGTATAACCTGTCTCTGTGAATTCCTGAAGTTGGTATACCAGGACAATTAGTGGGTTGTGTCCCAGCAATTGCAGTACAGTCAGGGACAAGAGCCTTGGAACAGTCCTGTAGTCTTTCAGCTCAGGCTGTTTCTAGTTGGGGTGATTTTTGCACTGCACAAAGATATCCCACAAGTCACAAGCCCTCAGGGACCCAATTCGTTTAAGGAACTGAGTAAGGTTTCCATCTACAATGCTGTCACACACATGAAGGATCTTCTTAATTTCACCTTCAAAACCACTTCAGCTCAAGTTCAGACCAGGTCAGATGGGAGGAAAGAATCTTATATTTTTGTTTTGACTTCATTTGCCCTCCCTGACTCTGTCCTGACAATACAATCAGGCTTTCTGCGAGGTCTCGGTTCCATTTCGCTGGAGAAGTCAAGGACTGGAAACAAAGACTAGACTAACTTTCCTCTTTGGTTGTCTATTCCATATCTGTGCCATAACACAACAACCAGGAAGAGGAAGATCTACCACCCTTATTTTCATCTTTCTATAAGAAAACAAATAATCTTATTTTCCTGTTATAGACTGCCAAATTAACTTCAGAGTAGGGTAAGACAAACTCTTGCAAACTGCTTTCCTAACTGCACTTCTGATCTCACAGCCTATGTAGACATATAGTATTCTGAAAATACTTTAGAAGATATTAAAATGCAATATAAATATATAACAGGGAACAGGTAGGCCATGATTTGAGGGGGCTAATCAGCTACATATCCTTCATAGAACACAGCATATTAGTCAATCATATAGGTAAAAGTGGGTTGGGAAGAGAGGAAAGAAGAATTTTTCAGCTTCAGCAGTCTTCAAAGACAAAAATGTAAAAAAATCCTATAAATCTTTCAAACCTAAAAAAAACAGTCATCTACTATTTTAGTCATTAACCAAATAAAGCATTATCACTGAAACCTATGTCCAGCTTCCTTTCCTCTAAACATTTGTTGTCTTCACAACATAGTAAGTAGATTGCAAATAAATTAAACTGAGTTATGTTAAACTAAATAAAATAAATTTAAGCTTATTTAACAGGCTTTATCAGCACTGCAGGTGACATTCACAAACCTGTTCATGTCCTGTGTTCAGCCGTGTAACAGAATGATTCCATATAAGTATTGACTCATTTTTGAAAAGAGATATGAAACATTTGAGTCAATATATTTTAAAAATGCCCACAAGTATTCTGAAACATATTTAACAAGGCAAATCCTGGTGGTTTACTTTCTTAGTGTCTCAGCATTTCATGATGCAGTTATCTTACTTTGAGGAAAAAAATAGGAAAAGACAGACTGACTGGGGACTATTTAGTGGTTATGGCAACATCTGAGTGGTCAGCGGATAGATCTTTCTTACCTGATCCCTTTTCTGTTATCTCTTCCACACTGCAGGACTGCTTAGGTTGCAGCTATGAAGTACACATATGGATCATGAAGAGCTGCAAGAGTGCAGCAAACATCAGGTGCCTTGCAGCCTCATTTTCAGGTATGAGAGTAATTCCCAGCAAAAGCCTCTAGAAACATCCTGGGTGTTAACCTTTAATGAAAAATTCCTTAACATTGATAAAAGAATCAGAGGGGATGTAATAAGCAGAGAATGAGCACGTCAGGAAGCCTCAAGATTATACAGCAAGGTGACCTTCTCAGATGAATATTTCTGCAGAGTAAAGCCTCCCTGCAAGTCACGACTACTTCTTTAGGCTTTTAATCCCTTGTTTTCATGTGTAGCCATACTACAACAATTTATTAATGCTCAACCATGTGTTCAGGAACACTTTAGCTATTCTGCAAGCATGACAATTGCATATCCAGCTAACATGAAAATGTGTTTGACAGCCATGTTCTTCTGTTTGACCCCCTTCTGCTATTTAAAGCCTACTGGATTTTCAGTTGGATCACCTAGCTGGTAAGAATTGAGGAATTCAGTGGTAAGAATAGGGGAAAAAAGTTAAAATTCAAATTTGGTAATAAAGGTAAAAATCATAATTATTTTTTCTCATCACAAAATAACATTAGGTTTTTAATTTTTAGCCAAGTATAATGTGTAAAAAGTATAGGGTATAAAAATCACTAGCGTTATTGTGGATTCTTTGCCTTTACAACTTTGGTGTAATCCTTTGGTAAAGAGATTGAAGAAGCAACAATAATCATGGCACACGTGGAAACTGCTGTGGTGTTTATTTCTTCCTTGATGAAAAGCTGCTATAGCACTTTGCACCATTAAAATTGTTTAGTTAGTCTCTAAAATGTGGAAAATAATTTCTGAAGGGAATTAATTGTCTCTCTTAAAGCTTTAATGAATTTTTTTCGTCTTTTCCATTTCAGAAATACTTTCACCAGCTGTACATTGAGGAGTCATTCTTAGAGTGTCAAAATTATACATTGACATATACAGTGACAGGTTACTAAAATTTTGCTTATACAGGAGGAGGAACTTCATTGCAATAGTTGAAATTCCTGTTTAAAGTATGCCTTTCTCCACAAGCAGGAGAGAAATCAAGGCAGGAGGTGGAGGGAGAAATCCAGCCCTGCCATATGATTGAAGGAATGTACCTTCCTGAAGAGAAAGGACAGGATGATCAGCATAGCTTTTTTTTTAATGAGATAAACCTATGAACAATTCATTATCTGTGTGCTGAGTGTTGATGGATATCTCAAAATCTTATATCCTTAGATATACCTTTAGATTATAAATGCTAGAGTGTGCTTTTCTGGATCAAATGGAATCACAGCTCTGACCAGCTTTATTTTAGCAGAAACTTCTGTCTCATGCTTGAAAGAGTGCAATGATAAACACTCCTTCCATTTAGCACAGTTCTTGGCAAGTTCACAGCAGTCCTCAAGGTCTTTTTTTTAATTATCTGAGCTGCAGCTAACATTTCCCAAGAAACCAAGCTGGAGGAAACACCTGACAAGATAACAAAAATACAGATAAATGAAAGCTCATATTAGGTTCCATAGCTATTTTTATTACAGTAATGTAGAAGCTCAGTATCAGCTTCAGGTATTACGTCTTTCTTGTGAAAGGTATTGTTCAAATGTATGTCCTGTTTCTGAATGTTTTAGAGATACACACCAAAAAAATCCATGGTGGATGCAGGCAGAAGGACATTTTTGAAGAAAATTAATCAGTCACTGGTAGGGTAAATAATGTCCTTCAAATGCCACTAGTATGACTACAAAGCAGTCAGTGATTTTGTTGATATGCAATCTAATAAATTTCTTTACAGAAAATTCAATGTATGCAAATAATTAGCTTTATAGTGTCACTCCTTGAAGAATGATAGAAACCATACATATTGTTTTCCTTTTATTTTTAAAGAGCCAATAAATTAAAAGTGAGAAATAGCTTTGTGGAAAAAATTATACATCAATTCAAACTTAAACAGCAAATTAGATTAACAGGAGTAAGTCTGTGAAGGGATTTCTGCAAGGACAGCTCCGCTGTCCACCATTAGACTCCAGACTGTAGTTGAAAGCACTCAACCTTTTGCAAAAAAACCTATATGTAAATTTCTCTATATTCTTAGTGACCTGACTAGTTGATTGGTTATAATTGCTGTAAAATGTTCAATTCAATACAGAACCTCATATCTAGATATAATTTGTTTCAATAAACCCCTTACAACTGCACCTGTGTGAGTTTTCTTGTCAGGAGGGTTGTATTGAAAGGGAAGAAGACCCGTGGTTGCCTCCCCTTACTCTGAGCTCATCCTAATGCTTGTGAACATTCAGCAAGTCAGGCAGCTACAGGTGGCTTTTTTAGGAGCAGGTAAATTTTTGGTGCTTCTTGCACTTTCTGTACCCAAAAAGCTGTCACCTGTGGTCCCCCATGGCCTTGTCATTAAACCATCTAGACACAGCAATTTATCTGGAAATCCTGTTCTCCCTCCAACTGTCATTATTTCATCATTTTCTTGGTTTGCTTTCTATTTTCTTCAGTGTACCTTCTCTTCCTATGAACAGATGCATACACGAGTTTGTAGTGTGATGAATTTGGTCATTTGCTTTGGTCTGTTGCTGGAGTCACATCCACGCATTCTCTCAGACATTGTCAGGCTGCAGCCTCTTCAGCTGCATCAGCTAATTCATTCCCTTTACTAATTTCTGTAGTGCCCTTGGCACGAGCTGGGCTTGACAGTGATTTCTTTAGGTATTTAAGTTATCTATTTCTTTTTCATTTAACACTTTCTTGTCTGATAATGTGAAAAATCCTTATTCTTTCCATAACATTCTAATTGGATGACATATTCCCAAGGCCGTACAGCACAAAAATTGTCTGCTAAAAATCAAAAATGGGGTAGGTTCAAAAGGTGTGCTTACAAAAGCTGGGAGTGAAGAATTAAATTCCAGTAGAAAATTCTTTTAAATTTAACTTAGTGGAACAATTCTGGATTTACAGAATATTTTTTCCTAGAGTTTTCATATATTATTTTGCAATTGGTTCCCTAAAGTTAAATATGTATCCAGAATTTCACATACTTAGTACACTGACTAGAAAACTACTTAATATTTATTTATCAAGATGAGGAACTTGCATTCATCAATATAGTTATCTTGAAAAGTAGAGAGATGCAGACTAATACGCTGCTTACTTTTTAAGAAATCCAAACATAGATGCTGGGATATGTGAGATAGCCCTAAATTTCCACTATCATCAACAGAGATATCAAAACAGTCTTGAAATCTAGACAGCTGAATAGCAACAAATATATGACTACTTCTTATCTCTAGGCACTTTAGATAATGTAGAACATTTAGTCAGCCAAAATACTTTAGAGTCCCTAGGATGCTCCAACAGCCTGGCAAATATGGTGTTGACTTCTGGAAGACCCATATTCTGGCTGATGTGGCAGCTGGATAGCAGATAAGAAGTCACAGACTATCTGTAGTGTAACTAGACACCTGTGCTTAGAAAACTCAATTTCTACTCTGGGTTTCCCCTTTTGGGAGCCAGATTGCTCTTAAATCTCTGCTGATTGCATTAACAGCTAGGAGTCTGATTACTGAGTTGAATGGCACCTCTGAGGTGTTTGCTGGAGTGGAATCAGAAGCTCTCAAAGTCAGAGAGCTGGTAATGAGAAAATCTCCCTTGATTTTCTTATCCTTATGTTTCTTTCCACCTTCAGCAGGACAAGGGTGTACATTTAACAAATTCAAATTTCTAGAGTTACAAGCGAAGCTATAGAATCAGTTCAGGAGAATTGTTTTATCACAATTACATGCTGTGCAGCCATTTGTGAAAGTGTAAAGTCAGCTTAAAGGAGGGAAATTGATATGTCACCATCTATTGATAGAGGTTCTAATAGAAAGCAAAGGACAAAAGTCAGATTTATGTAAATGCTACTGTTATCCTTCCAGCTAAAAAGTGAAATTGGCATAGCTCTATTTCTTTATACTGGACAAAATACTCACATTCCATATGCAATAGAGAAAAATCCAGTTTAAGAATCACCAAAAAAAGATCATTTCAGAAAGAACATATGTGGATTATTCAATTCATGCAATTTAGAAATTGACAGAACAATACATAAAATTGATAATTTCCAGGTATCTTACTCAATCAAAGCAATTAGATACCAGATTATCTTTTTTGTTAATTTCTTCACTGGTGTGATGATTTGCCTGTGCCTCCCAACTGATTTTCTGTTTGTCTTTCTGAATTCCTGTGACTTCTTTTATCACCTTGAAGAGAACATTCCTTTGTAAGTAGTCTAGTGAAGCCAAGAGGAATAAATGGCAACGTTAATGATATACACAACATAACTTTGTAATAAATGTGTACAACATTAGTGTGCAATTCCTTTTAGCACAGAAAGGTGAAACTCACCCCAGTATGAAACAGCAGAAAAAGATGTGAAAGTCACTTCAGTTACTATTTCATGGCACTCACTTTCTCTGTTAGTCTTGCATAGCACGCAAATATT
>JANRMJ010150763.1:0-16779 GCA_025584955.1 Alethe diademata | reverse complement strand
CCTTCAGAAACAAAGCACAGTGATATTTAACCATCTGGTCAGAACAAACACAGGTGGCATTTGGAAAATAAAGGAGTAAAGGGAAAACCAGCGCTTTATTAGATCAGATCAATTGAAAGAGAATGTTCTTAAAATGGAGTACTCTGTTATTAACAGCAGTCTCCCATGCCTTATTCTGATATTGTTATGCAACTTCAGAAAAGTCATGGGAAAGACAAGCATTATTTTAAGTCTCCATCAGGTAACAGAATAAAAGATTTCTGGAGAGAGAAAAATGGTGAATGATCTTGAAATCAAAGTTCCAACAGGTGACCTACCACCACTTTACAATATAAAGAGACATAATTTGTGGCTCTGATCTGAAAACTTAACATTTTCCAGTTATATTTTGAATGTGTTCTTCCACTGTAATGCTGAAGAGTTAGAACAAACACTTGCTTCTATAAACTTATGTGTGCCAAATTCCTAATTTAATTCACAAAGTATAACCAATGACATACTAATGGATGCTACATTAATATAGCTATAGAAACAACATTACATTAATTAAAACTTTGTAAATGCTGTAATTAAGATATTCAGTGACAGCTGCCTTTCCTGTCCCTTAGCTTCACCCAGAAGTCTCTCAGCACTACTTATTTTGGAATTGGCAGCTGCATGGATGCAGGAAAAGCCATCTGTTGATATTTTTTTAAATGTTAGCTGAGAGAGGTTCCAAACAATCACTCCTCATACTTTAAAAAAAAAAAAATATTATTTTTTATCTGACTTTGGCAGGAATTATGTCATTAGCACTTAAAAATTAATGCATCTTTGGCTTCTTATTTGACTGATGCACTCTACCACCACATAGAATCAGAGCAATACCTTTTCCTTACCTCCATAGGTAAAGCACTTCAAGGTTTTACCCTGGTCATATATGAAAAGCTGTATTATCCAGAAAGGGTATGATCATCTACAAAAGGTCTACATAGTAATTCTGTGGATACTTGTTCTTCTTCACTATCAAATCAAGGGATTTTTTCCCCTCACATTTGGAATTTTCATGGGTGCAACAGAGATAATTTTGATACCAGTCTATGTGATCCTTCTTTCTCTTCTGTAACCTTAGAATTTTCTAAAGAAGACTGCCTTTCACATATAGGAAATTCAGAAAGCTACCAAAACTCCTCCATATTAAACTATATGCTTTCATATTCTAATTTCTTACTTATCTCAATGGATTTTGGATCTTGCTTGTCAGCACAGCCAACTTACCCCCTCTTCCCCCAACCTTGCATTCCTACTCTATTCATTTAATCTCACAATATGAAGCCATTTCCTTGTGAATAACATTTCTCCCTCTTTGATTCTTACATCCTCCAAACAATCTGTTGCTGTTATCAGACCTGAAGGAATAATGAATTCAGTGAATTACACTTTTTTTCCCTATGTCAGCAAGCAGATGGTATAATTCTCAAACTCATTCATCATTTGAAATTATATTGGAAGAGCTTTCAGTTTTGCTGTGTGGGAGCTTCATGAATGACAGACATGCTGCACATCCACATTACCAGCTAACTCCTTGGTTTACTCCCGTGTCCCAGTTCCCCAGTCACCAACATTACAAAAACATTCATTTTCTCCTGAAATCTTTGGTAAAGTTACTCTGCCCTGAGGAGGAACATAGAGTAACACCGGAATAGTTTGTTTCAAGGACAATTTGCAGCAGCCAGTAAGAATAAAGTAGCATCAGGTCTGATTTCCTACACCCTACTACTCCACTATAAAAGCAAGTTTTGGCTGCAAACATTTTGAAGTATCTTGAAGTCCCACTCCAGCCTTTCAAACATATACTCAGCACTATGCAAAAACCACAATGTTCTGGTGTTTTGAAACTCAGTCATCTTATTGTTTCTGACACTGCAATTAAAAAAAAATGCCAAAAATAGCATTTATAGTCTAAAGCCATAGGGAAAAAAAAATCTTCTGAGAAGGTTCAAAGTTGAGTTGTACAAGGCATATATTGCAACACTACTGCTAAATTTAAACAGATTTGAGCGGAGTGGACATAATAGCTCTACAGCACTTCACCTTCTGCAAAATTATTCAATACTGTAGATATAGTCAGTAAGCCTGAAGCATAAGAATTTTACACTTTTCCAAGGAAATGTTCTGTTTAATTCAATGGTGCAGTACCTCAGGTGAAACAAGAGCAACTTACCTGCTTTTCCACTGACAGAAACAGGTTGGGGAAGAACTGGGAGAATATATAGAAATGTATGTGATATTTTAGAGTTTTACTGTTGCAGAAGCAGAATAGTGCCAGCTTCTACTTTCTAACTTTCTACTCTTAGTCATGGCAACCAGTTAGGAGTATGACAAAAGATACAATGGGCATTTTAAAGAATTTAATTAATAAAATATAAATAAAGCATAAATAAATCACTGTGAAACATTTATACATGTCTATGAATATCACAAATTGCTTGTAAATCTGATGCTAAAGTGTTTAGATCAACCTCTAATTTCTAGCAGTCTGGGGCAGTCTAAGACAAGATTTCTTTTTCAGAGCTGAATGAATAGAATGAAAAAGAGACTGATAATCTCAGATGCCAAATTTTCAGTGCTGACTCCTATAGTAAATCCACAAATTGTGTAACAGAGGTTTTTCCTAAAAAGCTGAAGAGATTAGTTCTTCATAGACCAGGATATGCATGATCCAGCCATAGACTAAGGAGCCACTTAAACTTTTGTTATAAAAGAATATACCTCAAATCCAAAGTCAGTTTGAGAGTTGCATTATTTGGGACTAACCTCCTGAATCCTTTCCCTAAACAGGGCATCTAAGCTCTTTTCCATGTAAAAGCAGAGAAAGATTTCATTAATTTATTTGAAACTGCTCTTTATGACCTATTTCATTATTTAGAGCAAGTCCTTTTCAAGAGCAAGACCAAAATCTATTCTTTCACTGAGGGGTTTGATCCTGTTTCTTAAGCAGATAATTGCCTAGTTTCATACCATGTATGAGATCAACATTTCATCAATATTTCCTTAGCCAGTGACTTTTTACCAGTAAAGATAAAAACTTTCATTAAAGAACTACATTGAGGTATAAACGATTATATACTGTTGAAGAATTATGTTAATTCTCTCAAGCTTAGTGAACTAAGCTACTATAAATCATAGAGGCTGACACTGCTTCTCTCATACATGTATTCATGCACCTGTGGTGAGACTAATGTAACTTCTACACTTGAGCCCTACATAATTAAGGGTAATTTTTAAATACAGTTTTTAGATGTTGTAATTAAGGGTGAATAGAGGACCTATGAAGATGTAGTTCTGCACATAAGCAAATTTATTGAATTTTTCTGCATTCCATTAACCTGGAATGTGTCAATAACATCATGATTCAACTATATAGCAATGCAAAAATATTTTCACTATTTCAGTGACTTTTTTCAAAATTAGAGATTTCAAAATGACTTCAAAAGTCCTAGGAAGAAATCCTGTAATCTATGGTAGGTGCTTTATACTAGTAGAGTTACAAATATCCACTAATGTGGTTTCATCAACTTTCTTGACTTTGGATTAAAACTACTAAATCACGAAATTAAAAAAACGAAAAATCTCCAATAAAATTTATGTCAAATAGTCAGCACTGTTTCCATCTAAACAAGCTATCAAATGAACTTTGTAAACGCACCACAATCTTTCTGAGCTTCCATTTACATCTGATTTATTCATGTTTGAAAATGGAGTTTGTCAGTATAATTCCATTGTGGCCTGAAAGGCATTGGTAAGTCAAGAATTCATGGTAGTAGTAAGAGCAAAACTTTTAATCATTTTTGAATTTTTTTCCGTGAGTTTTAAAATAGTTTTTAAACTTTCCTTTTTGAGACTTTCTGCCCTCTTAGATTATAAATATCTGAGAAAGAAAAACAATGTCATTAATAAAAACCAGGTTTTTTCTTGTCAATAGCAGAAAGAGGAGAGAAGATTAAAGGGCAAATTCAGTACCCAAGAGTTAAGGACTTCAGAAAAGTATTGGCATAAATGTGAGCCCACTAAAATTTCCACTAGCAGAATCAGAGAATTAGATGTCCACCTACTTGAATATTCTGTCGTGGTAGTCTGGAACTTAAGTTTGAAAACATTTGTAGCAGTAGAAAAAGTGTAGAAAATGTCTTTCTACACTTCTACTAAGACCTTCTAAGGACATCTTGCACACATGAGTAGGGAATGCTTGCATGAGGAGGTTTGTCAGGGTTTATATTTTCACACATGTTAATGGCACTTACAGAGGACTAAAAATCCCCACTCCATTTCATTGCAGAAACCAAGATATATATGTATATGTGGAACTAAATCTGAAGATAATTCTCTCTTCAAATTCTCCCCATCTTTCTTCCTCCAAGGAAACTTGAGGATGTCAAAACTGATGAAAGAGATTAAATGGGTTTAGCCTTACTTTGCAGAGCAACTGTTAGGGATTCCAGATTGTACTGTTGATATTAAATACATTCCAATGAAATAAGAAGGTGACAGAATCCTGTCCTTGAGGGATTAATAGATAATTTAAGAATAATTATCCTTCCAATTCACAAGGTTGAAAGAAAAAAACACCTTTTAATCAAATAAGGAGAGCTTGATTATATATTTGACAGTGTTCTCTATTGGTTTAGGCTAGATAGTGCCACAAAGAATCTGTAATAATATGAGACTGCAAAGTAAAATACACCCAAGATCAAAATAACCCAGAATTCTGATTTTGATTCTAGTCAGAAGCAGATACTAAGAAAAAGATTCAAGCAATTACCAACAGATAGAAGAAGGGGGGAAAAGCAGCCTCTGCACTCAGCTGGTTTCCAGCAAATAGTCCTGTTCCTGCAGCACAGCAAGTGCTATACTATGAGATTCCATCTGGCTTTGGGGCACCCACAGTGAATTTGAAGATGACAGTAAGCTGAGTAGTACAGCTGATAACCCTGGAAGGAAGGGATGCCATCCAGAAGGATCTTGACACTCTTGAAGAGTGGATCGGTGCTGTGGGTGCACTCAACCCCACTGTCTTTGCTGTTGATGTAGCTACTAAACAGTATTTGGCTCTGCACATGCCTTAAGGAACTCCACTCCTTACTGGTATCCACTTGGGAATTGAGCCATTGACCTTAGCTATTAGGATGCAGATTTCTAGCAAATTCCTCAACCTTCTAACAGCATTCATCAAACACAAGTTTCTAATTCAGTGGACAAAATGTTGTGGGAGACCATTCCAAAAGCCTTACAATAATCCAGGTGGATGACCTCTATAGCTCTTCCCTTGTCCACTGACACAGATACTATACATTAGAAGGGCACTAAATTTGTCAGGAATAATTCTCCTTTGGGAGCTACTGACCAGTCAACTTCACCTTTGTACCCAGTAAGATCATGGAACAGATTCTCCTGGAAAAAGTATCAAGCCAGATGGAGGACAAGGAGGTAACTGGAGACAGCCAGCATGGCTTTACCAAAGTCCTTCTTTTTATCCTTTTAGAAAAGGGGCATCATGTCTCCCCTTTTCCACTCTATGGGGACTTTGCCTGACTGCAATGACTTCTGGGACAGGATGGAGAGGGACTTGGCAGCAACATTCATCATTTCTCACAGGAACCTGTGGTGCATTTCATTATGTCCCATGGACTCTTTTATTTCTCAGGTTTCTCAGGTGATCTTAAACCTAATCTACATTGACCTGCAGTAAACACCAACCATGAGCATTCTTTTGCTCGTTTGGCAGCTGATATTTACCTCTCGTTCCTAATGTGTTCATCACTTGTTTTAAAAGACAATTCTGTGTAGTCAGTCAATTTTTTTTTTTCCGTAAAGGGCAACACTTCCAGCCCCACCTCTGCCTTTCTTTCTTGTCCCTTCTAAATAGTTTATATCCATCAATATCACCACTCCAGTAGCCTGATTCATCCCACCACATACCTGGAATAGTGATTAGATCACAGATTTCTAGATGGACAATGGCTTTCAACTTCTCCTGTTTGTTCCCCATGCTCTGTGCATTGGCCCAGAGGCACTTCAGCCAGGCAATTAACATCTTTTTAGAGGAACACACCCTAATTATTTTGAGGCTTTTCACAGGAATTTACCTGTTGGTTTCTAAAACATCAACAGCCCCTAGTTCTTCTCTGTTGCTCAAAATTCTTTACCTGTTGGTTTCTAAAACATCAACAGCCCCTAGTTCTTCTCTGTTGCTCAAAATTCTGTCACGTTCTCCTTGTAATTCTGGGTTGAATTTCTCTTTTAAAGTGGGATCAGCTTTTTGTGAAAGACCCTCTCCCTCCACTTTATGGGTGAATCCCATCAGACCTCAACAGATCTGCCCTCTCAAAGGCAGATCCTTGATTGCTGTAGAAGTCAAAACCTTGAGCATGTGGCCAGCAATACAGCCAGGTATTCATCTGTTCACCACTTTCTTCACAAATCCTCTCCTGTGACTGGGAGATTAAAGAACTGCCTGTGCTTCAGATTGCTTTAGGACTGCTCTGACAGACTTACCATATAATCTCTTTTGATTGTTCTAAGTTACCTCATCACAGTACCACTAGACTTTATGTGATACAGTAGGAACTACTGATAATCTGTAGGCTTCACCAGGTTTGGTAGCCTCTTGGCATAACCCTGAATGCAAGCTCCTAGTAGGCTGCAAATGTCTCTAGAGAAATTGTCTTTATAACAAATGGGTGTTTCATTGCCTCTCCATAAGGATTCTGCAATTACCACCAATAACTTGCATCCTTTTCTGGTGACACTGGTTCTAATACAGGTGGGTGTTTGGATCAAATTGCATGGTCAAGCTCTCATGTGTCCTGTCTGTTTCTTATGTGCTCTTCATCCTTTATTCCCAGATCACTGTAATTGTTTTATAGGGTCACTGGGGAAAGGGGAACGTTCTGTCTTGAGCAAAGACAACGACCCAGTTCACTTCATCTCACCATTTACTTGCATCAGTCATCTCAAGGTCGAATTTAAACTTTCCTATTTCTTCAGATGTACTTCATGTTTCATGGGATTTTTTGTGAAATTAATGCTCTGAGAAAATGTTTAGTCTTTTTTGCATCAGCCTTTACAACGGAAACTGTTGCACTAGGAAATTTCATCAGCCCTACTTAATCTACTTTAAATAATTGATATAGAAATATTTTGTACATCTGTGCTAGATTGAATCAGACTCTAACTTGCTATACATTTTTTTCACTCTGCAACCATAATTGGTGATATTTATAAGGAAAATCAGAAGACTTATTTGAAACTGCTTGATGCATTCACTGGTTTTGCATTCATTTGCTTCCTCTCTGTATTTCCATCCTTCTGAAATTTAGTCATAAATCTGAAGCACTGAAGAGAAAAGCAGTGTACATTGTGATAATTTCTTAAATTTTCTCAAGAAAAACATTATCTGCTTCTGAAAGCATTTGGCTCAAAAACTTTGGGGAAATTTCATCTGGATTTGTCTCAGGCTAAAGAAAATCAAGCTACTTGAGTTTTCCACAGTAAATGAAACATCCATCTGAATACTCAAAATGGTGGCTAATGTTGCCATTAGCATTTCATTTAATGGAATGGTTAACAAAATTTTGAGCTACAAAACTCTCACTGCTCCAGGCATCGCTAAATTCTATGAATATATAAATTGCACTGTAAGCTAAACACTTTTTCTAAATGCAGGGAATTAATAGTAAATAGGGAGCCATGCAACATGCAGGATGCACTAGAGGAAGAGAGGGAGGTGCACTCGCCTGCTTTTAATTCAAGGTAGTACCGCCTTGCCTCTAAATAACTACCAACTTTTTTAAGAAACAGAAAAATTATATACAGGTACTTCTCTTCCTCCTTTGATTGAAACTAAGATTAGATTGTGCTCAAAAGAGAGTGTTTATCCAAAGAATTGAGTCACCAATTGAATGTGGTGGAGCAGTCATCTTGCTATAGAGTTTACAGAGCTCATTGCTCACCTTCAGGCACTGGAACCTAGGAGTATTTAAATCTCTTGATCATTTCTTTAGAGCTCAATTACTATCCCTGAAGATCTGTTAAGTCTGATCTTAAATATACATTGGAATAAATGCATAATGATTGTGAGGTCTTTGGACACTATAATAATGAGCTCCATAAAAATATGAAGTCTACAGAAATACCTCTGCTATTTTTTCTCCTTACATTCTCTTGAACTTCATTGATAAATATTAATGCTATTTTAATACTTAAACATCTTTCACTGTGTGTTCCTTACACTTTCTACCTTGGCACCTAAGCTTCCTTTAAGAAATTATAATAAATTTCTAAAGGCTTCCCCAGCACATCATCTAAGACCAAGCAAACTATCATTATATCCTGTTTTACTGATTCTTCCATGATATACCATGCGGAATACAGATAATTAATATGTGGATTCAATTAGAGCTATGCAATTCGCTGAATGTTGTCTTACAACCATTGTATAACTGAACAAGAAGAAGCAGAAAACCAGAATTATATAACACACATAACATAATAATAACACATTCCTTAGAATTTATTAATAGTAATGGTTTCTAGCACTGTTCTCCCACTAGGCACTTCTTAGGACCTTCTAGTCTATTAAATTACCTGAAAAAATATTTCTTTTCTTAGAAATTGATTCATTTTTTACAACTTTAAAAATTCTTGCCTCTATTTCATAAACACCATTAGAAATTCTAGACCCTGTTTTTCCAGTTTAATGTAAGTCTGTATATAAAAAACTCTTCAAGCTTTGTGGAAGAGAAATCTTTTATTTGTGCCTATATTGTTACAAAGATTTGTAAGAAATGTTTATTTCTTCAAAATGAAGTAATAATGATAGCCCAGCTGTTCAGGGATTTAGCCAAGATGATCATGGAGCATTAACTTTACACTACAAAACCCCCTACTGTAATTACTATTTGTTCTTGAATATTTCTAAATCTCTTTGCTCATTCTAATACCTGTAAACACAGCAAGTCTAGTATAAATCAAAATAGGAGCTAAATATTATGTGTATTAGAAATATATACAATTGCACATTTATATTTCATACACTAAAATATAATCTATCCTGTGTACTGTGAAAGACTCCTGCACCATATCCAGCCATCAGCTGGGCAACTTCCTGCATGTCTACAGCTATATCCATATAGATGAATAGCACAGGAACAACTTGGGTTGCTACCTTTGTAGCTAAAAATATCTAACTTTTCAATTCAAGCACCAGAACAGGATGCTTTGGAGACTATTTTTTGATTTCTAAGTTTGTCTCAGTCACTGTGTCAGCCACAGATGCTTTGGTCCAGATTATGCTAAACTATGTGTTTACCATTAAAGAGTCTCAACAATTTTTCTTAGATTAGTTTATTAACGTAGACACACCAGAAGAATATTTTCTATGTCCTCATAGCTACTTCGTGGAACTGATAAATTCAGGAAGCTGAGAAAGAATTTGAATTATGAATCAGTCTTAATAATTAACTCAGAACCAATCTACAAACAAATTTCATCTCTGAATTGTTTAACTCCACTGGGTTGTCTTAGAAAGGGCACAAAATTCTAGAGGCGAAGGAACTAGCCAAGAAACATTGTTGTGTATCATCAGCACCGGCTCTATCTGAAATGCAGATAAGAGTGGGATAGATGCCTTCTTCCCTAGCTTACTGACAAATAACTCACAGAGCCACTTGTCCTACAGCAAGCCAGGACTCTTAATAAAATACACAAAGATGTGAAAAATCACTGGCCTTGAAGAAGATGTATTCAGTGATCTAGACAGTACAGAAAAAAAGAAGGTAAAAGCATAGAATCAGGCCCAAGATGAGAAGTTATGATCACAGAAAATATAGCCAAGATTTGTTGAATTAATACAAAGTGAAAGAAGCACTCTGGTGCACAGTCTCAGACAATTAGCAGCACTTAACAGACAATTAATCTGAACACACAGGAAACCATTCCTGTGCTGATAGCTGGTCATCACATACAGGTTTTGAAGATCTCAGGAGCCAGCAGTGAATTGCAGCAAAATGATGCTGCATCTGCATCATCAGATCTGCACCTGATTCGTTTCTGCCATGAATTTGTTACAGGGAGTGGACAACGAAAAGATTCACATTCTTTGGAGATTTTCGTCTCCCCCACACCTGGTTGTATTACCTGGTATCCAGTAGAACTGCTAAACAAAATCTGCTTAGCTGAACCAATAATAAGATTTGTTAATACAGTTTTTATTTGATTCACTAAAGTGCCTAATATTCTGATAGAATTAGGAATTTCAGCAAAATATGCTGAAGTAGAAGTATCTTAGATTAGAAATTGTTGATTTTAAATTTTCAGCTAAAATAAAACATAGCACTGTCTGGAAGGTGAGGATTGACATTTTCCAACTTGTGGTAAAAATGTCAAAACAGCAGAACTTTTCACAAAAACACTGCAGTGCCATCATCAGCGGTAACCTTAATGAAGTTAAAGAATCAGACAAACTTCATGCTAACAAGATGGTGAAGGATCTAGAGGGGAAAGCATATGAGGAACTGCTGAAGGGGAAGAGACTGAGAACTCATCGTGTGCAGAGTTTTCACAAGGCTAGGCAGAGGAGCCAATCTCTTGTCTCTGGTGACCAGTGACAGGACCCAAGGGAATGGCCTGAAATTGTGTCAGGAGAGGTTTAGATCGGATACCAGGAAAAAGCTCTTCACCCAGAGAGAGGTTGGGCACTGGAACAGTTTCCACAGTGAAGTGGTCACAACACAAAGCCTGGCAGAGCTCTAGAAGCATTTGGACAATTGTGTCAGGCACACAATGTGATTTTTGGAGTAGTTCTGTGCAGGGCCAGGAGCTGGACATTGATGATTTTTGTGAGTGCCTTCCAACTTTGGATAGTGGGTCTGTGATTGTCTGAGCATCTCATACTACATGTGATATAAAGACATATGAAACTGCATACAATACAGAGACGTGTCATCTAGAGATTTCCTCTGTTCTGCTGCGAAGGAATGCATTATATTCAGATACACTCAAATAATGCAGCCTTAAGAGTTGCAAAGGCTTTGACGCAGTCATTCTGATCTGCTTGGCTTGTCCCATATCACACAGATCACCTTTGCTGCAAATGATCTGCAGGAAACAAATATACACAGGCAACTCAGCACTGAGCTGAGGCAGGACAAATCATTATCAAAAGGTTTTAAGTGCAGCTAAAAGCAGAGATCATTGGATATCTCATGTGGAAACAGCTCAGAGGAGATTTCCAGATTAAAGTCTGGTTGCACTTCTAAGGGATCTCTAGGATTGTGAATGTTTTTTCTTTTATTGCTACTTAGACAAAATGGCATTTAAAGGAGATACAAACTGAGAAATCAATGATGATAAAGAATGTACAAGTGAGTTAAAGACTGAACAAAATGCACATAACCCTAGAGCAGAACTGAGCACATCTAGAGAATTCTGTGACTAACTGAGCCTTCTCAAAGACAGAATAATGCATATCTCTTTGCCTAGACATTCCAGTGACAAATGTTTGAATAAACACAGAAGAGGAGAGGTTGGGATTCCATTAGTAGCTCATTTGCACTCTAGAACTAAAGCAGCCTGGCCTGTTGCAGTTCTGCACATCAGAGTATTTAATAATTGGAGTTTTCTACCTTGCAGAAGGACTGAGGAAAAAAATAAGAGAGCATACGGACCAAAAACAGAAAATCACCTGAAGTTTGTCACTGTCCTCAGAAAAGGTAGCGAAGTACTAGGATTTATCTTTCAGGGCAGATTTACCATGAAGGATGATAATCAATGATTTGTAGCACTTCTGGTATCATAAATCCACCTGTAATATAATGTGTAACTTCTAACAGGGCACTCACCATACACCCTTCCTCTCCTCACTGCAGAGAAATTCTTCCTATGCAGCCCAAAATGCTGAAGTGACATCCATTCTTAGGTGTCATTCTGAGAACTGGAGTTAGTTTATTTTCTAATCATCAGTACATCAATAGAGCATAAGGGAACAGTTACCTCTTTAGGTCTGAATATAGCCAGATAGAGCCATTTCTATGTGTAGATTTCATTTTATTTAAGTGACTAATGGGCAAAACAGTCTCAATTCAGAATGTTTTCTCTTAATTGATTTTTTTAGCAAAATATTTAATTCTTGATTATGGTATTGAGAGAAAGAAAACACAAGTTTTTAAAGAAATACTTGAAACTTTTTTTCCTCCTCAAGCTCAGCTTAAGCCAAATTTTTATCCCTTCAAAGCCTCAACTTCCCTTACTGTTGATATAGGTATTAAATTAGTAACAAGAAAAAAAGTACATGAACATCACATTCAGTTCAGCAAGGAATTGTTCACACTTTAGCAGATTGAGCTGATCTGACTTTAAAATGATGATGTAGTTCTGTAAACCAAAATGGAAGAAAACTTACTGGATGCAGACTGAAAGTGCAACACAGAAAAGGTAAAAATCATAAGAGTATAACACCTGTTTGAAACATTTTGACCAAATAATTGTACTCAATCACTTTTAAAAGCCTGAAAATGAACTGTTTTACAATGTATAATGACTATACTAATAAAGTAGAGGGGAACACAATAGGCAAAGTTAGATTTCTTCAGGATGAATCATCTGGAGCAAAATATTTATTATCCATGTTCACCAGTTAATCTATTCAAGGCATTATTGAATGAGTGTGTGAAAGAACAAAGAGCAAATAAATCACTAAAAATAGTCACTAATGGACAAAAGAGTAAATGGGCAAAACTCAATAAAATACCTATTCCACCAGTGCCTTTAAAAAGACAAAGTTCCACATATGTACAGTGATAGATCCACAAATTATCTAAAGATAACTAGTTGGAGTCTCCACATACTCTGTAAGAACATTTTAGCAACTTGAACATTAGAAGATGAAGTGTATTTTTTATATTTCTAGTGAAAAAAACCAAACATTATTTTTAAAATTTTATTTCAAGTCTATCTGAAAGCAATAAGTAAAAAACTAAAAAGACTTTAATGGCTAAAACCAATTTTTCTGTAGATAACTTAACTAGGAGCAGAGCAGAAAGAGAAGAGACAGAAACTTACAACACAAAATGGAATCTTTCAAGATGTGACATAAATTACATATTTCACAGAACTACCATCTAATGTCCCAATCTCTAAGTTTTTATTTTCTGACTGCCCTTAGAGGATAAAAGTAATATTTTTGTTTGTTTGTTTTTACAGTCTTCTGCACAGCCTGAGTCCATTTAAGACTAGATATGGGTTTAATTTCTTTCTTCCCTCTATACCACCACATCCAAAATAGTGCAGCAAGCTTTTAATGTTTTTCAGGTGACAGAGATATATCTGACTAAGAAACCATTCTTATCTGGCTGCTTATTCAACAGACAAACCATATCCATGGCTACATCCTCACACCTGGTTTCTCTAGGGGGGACACCTAATTCTCTAGCTGTTCAATTTTCATGTGTATGTTGACTTTTTCAGATCTGTGCTTACAACCAGAACCAAGGAGACCTGATTTATTTAATTGAGATTAAAAGCTCAGCATTCCAGAATTCCAACATGGAGTTTCTCAGTGAATTGTGCCTACTTTTGTCTCAAGGGTATGCATCAAAGATACAGCTGAGTTAAATTAATGCGCTGCCATGATTTCCATCATTAGCTTTGTCCATTAATTTGGTTTGTTGGCAAATTAAATACTCTGGCTGAGAAACACAATACAAAGCCTTTTTTAAAAGGAATCTTGTTCTTTACTCAGTGGTGCATTGCTTTATTGACTAAAATGTGTTATATTCCAAAGCCTCAATGTTTTCTGCAGGACACGAAGTTCTGGCAAAGAGAAAAAGTAAATTACTTTCATGTTCCGAATTCTTCTCACACATAGTGACTTGCTTGTTCTTCAAAATGACCTTCTTTGTAAATATTTTCCTTTTCTTTTCACCCCAAATAACCCCAGAAAACTGAAATTAGGTTAAATGAACCAATGAATTGAATGTCACACAATTCCATGTTTCTTAAGGTTTCCCTTTTGAGACCATCAGGTTTTGCTCTATCTATAAATAGATATTACTATCTTCAGTGGTGCAATTACTTCATATTTTCATTTTCCAATGGTAATAAGAAATTTAAAGACACAGGAAAGACTTTGTGGAACAAAGTGTGGAACACTGAGTGGAACATAACATTGTGTCTCAAAAATCGGAAACAGAAAATCAGAATATTATAAACAAATTTTCTGAGAAGCAAGATGTTTAAATATCTTTTAATAAAAACAGGATTGAATCCGAGTTTTTGAAACCTGACCAAGAGTCCAAATCAGTTCTTATTATTCAAAATTCTTCATAATGGACTTTTGAGTTGTAGTTCTAGATAAAAATATTTAGTGACCTCTTTACTCTAGTTTTAAAATCCCTGAAATGTTAGTTTGACAAATGCACTACCCAGTTATTTAAAAATCAGTCACTTCATTTATTTTGCTCACCATAAGAATATCTAAGCAATTAATTCTAAAATGGAGTATCATTGGAAAGTATAATACATTGCTATATTAAAATATAAAAGCAGCAAGTAATAAATGAAATACTTAAACTGATAAATTAACTTTTAGACTCAAAAGAGTAACTGTCTTGGAAATTTTATTTGTGTTATAAACTCAAACTACATTTTACTACTAATAAATTTTCATAGTCTAAGGCTTATCTATGGAACAATAAAATTGTGCAAGGAAACTCTTTCTGAAAGTTACTATGGGTAATAAATATCACTTGTCTAAGAACAATTGACTATACTAGCTAAGAGGAAAGATAAATCCACTGAAGGAGAGCGGAGATAGAGAAAAGCAAGACTGAAAGAACAGTTGAGTTTTCAATTACATCAGAGGACCAGAATCCCAAGTGGACTGAGTATTGCTAATTGGAAGGACTCTGTAAAACAGAGAATGGAAAGTTTTGTGGCCTAGAAGTCATGACCTGTAGTGAAAGATAAAAGAAGTTCTTTCGACAAGAAATGTGTAAGAGATGGTCTTTTTAAGACCTGTATTGGTCATACAGGAGAGCTCTCTTTGATTGCAAATACCTCTTTAATCTAGAAGATAAAAGGTCTAAATGAACCCAGAGGCTGAAAGGCAGAAAACCTCAGACTACAAAGAAGATGCAATTTTTAAGTAATCAGTGGAATTAACTAATATTAAAAAAAAGGGAAAAAAAAGCCTTATCATGAACCATAAAGGACTCTGTATAATTTGAAAATTTTCAAAAAAACAGGTCATGCTTCAGAATTTTCATGCTAAAACTTTGTGAGATCCTTCCTTTTGCTTCTAAATACTACAGAAATGAATCCATCTTAAGGTTCTTTAGTTTAAATTTTTCAGTAATACAAAATTCCCCTGTAAAATCCTCTTTTAAAAAAGATGTGACTGGTTTAATTCTTTAGGAACGCCCTTTAAATCTTCATGATGTTATCTATTGGCAAATGTAAAATGAAAATATTTTTTAAGACAATTCACAAAGAGAGATTTAAGATCCTTTACACAAGAAAGCTCTGTATTAATACAAATTTAAAATTTTGACCATGATAGAAATAGAAGTGAAAACAGAACCACTGTTACATATATCAGCCAGAACAACTCTTATATTCAAAACTATATTGAAATGCTAAAACAGCATTCGATGTTACTGCATTTAATTTTTTATACCAATAAACATGCCTCCACATCTTTCAGGCTTGACATCTTAGTGGCAGTCTGTTCCAGATAGAATACCCTAATATACACAAAAATATGCAACATTGTGCTGTCATGACATGAGTCAGCAGCTAGCAGTATGCTAATATAATATTAGCATTGATTTTCTAAGCTATTCCAGTACAATACATTTATAATCCATGCAACTATTGTCAGCATATGCCAAATCGGCAACATTGCACCAATTTGATCAAGAAAAATGGACAAAATTATAAAATTTAATAGAATATGCAACAGCAACATACTTAGGCATTTTAGAATTCAATTAAATGATCTCGCAGCATTTTTCTGTGGCCATACCACAGATATCAGTCACCTACTTCTTAATATCTTTTCTATTCTAGCAGGAATTGTTTAGCTTATACATGCAATCACATATCACTGCAAATATAAGCAAAGAATTTCCACATTCTGGAATTAGTTTGTTCAACAAAGTTGACTTGAATTTAAAACCATTGGCAGAGGATCTTTCATGGTAGTCACCCAGGATTTCCCTGAGATATTGTCTTTTACTACTGTGGTGGGTTGACCATAACTGGCTGCCAGCTGCCCACCAAGCCTCTCTATCGCTTGCCCTCCTGAACAGGACAGAGGGAGAAAATACAACAAAAAGTTCCTGACTTGAGGTAAGGACAGGATGATCACTCATCAGTTCCTGTCATGGGCAAAACAGCTTCAAGTTGGTGAATTGATTTCATGTATTGGCAATTAATAAGAGACAGAGCAATAAGAAACAAGGAAAAATCTCAAAACACCTTCACCCCACCCCTTCTTTCTTCTCTGGTGGCCACGAGGCTCTCCCTTCCCCCTGTTCTGAGAGAAGAGGCCCCCAGCTGACCACGCAACCTGGAGAGATGCAGCTGATCTTTGGAGTTTTCATCCAGCTTTTTCCACATGGCTCAGAGTTTTTCCAGCCTGGCCTGGCCCAGCTTCTTCACGTTTTGGATGCAATTTTAACTCTTTTAATGCCTGGGTAAGATTCTGGATCTCCTGAGCTCCCCTGAATGAGAAGAATAAAG